>DWAN01000366.1:0-24959 GCA_018230445.1 Heliconius hewitsoni | reverse complement strand
CCTCGACACCAGAGCGAAGAAATGGAATTATAAATTTAAGTAAATATTTTATCTCTTCGAGTGAGGATCGAACCCACAACCAGTCTGTTTTGCAGTCACACTTCGTGCCGCTGCGCTACGACTGGCCTCATATCATAAATCAAAATACACAATCTTAGCACCACTAATATGATTATGTTACAGTGTTAGATTTAGAACACCTTGTATGGAGCATGGAGAAACTTTCATGTGGGATGGGGGATGGAAGTTTGTGTCGGAGCTCTATTACTTGAGGGGAACCATTAAATGAGTTTTCATGTAAACTGACTTGAGTTTCAGGAGATTTAGTTTTTGAAATAGGACGAGTGAATTAGCTTGACAGTGTGGGTTTATTATAGATGTAGGTAACATATGAGGCCGTAGTGGCGCAGACGGCCACCAAGAGTGGGATTGTAACGCGACGGTTGTGGATTCGATCCTCAGTCGAGAAAATGTATTATTATTTATTAATATTTCTTTGTTCTGGCAATAACACTTCAACACGCAAATAAAATTCGGCGGAAAGTGTGGAACGGATACGTGTAACACTAGGTTCTCCTGCCTATCCCGCTGTATGCAGGATACAGCGTGAAGCTAATTTAATTGAATTTATAACTTTTAGGGAAGGAATGTATATTTTTTTAAAGCAATACCCTCATATTTTATAACTGAAATCAAATACTAAAACGATCTGATATTAAATAATTCTAGTTCAAAAAAAAAAACATTCAATACAAGCACAAATATATTTTACGACACTACTTGATATATGACGAAAAAAATAAATAATAAAACAAAATCGAACTCCAAACTGTCATAACATGGTATTATGTGAACATCAATTAAACGCCGAGTGAGCCTGGAAATATTTCCATCCATGAATCAGACTGGAAGTGTCTCCAAATAAAAACAAATCATGGTACATCAAAGCGAAGTTATGCTGACAATCCAGCCTACGCGTAATATATGGCGGTCGGGCATCTAAAAATAATAAGGAGGGACTCGGTTTTTGAGCATAAAAAAGACAGCTATAGTATACGGAAATATCTGATATAGTGGCACGACAATTGTCTAGTTATATAGGGTGTTTCTTTAATACATTGATATTATGATTAATATATGATTCATAAAAGTAGGATAGAAAATATTTTTTCTATTTAAGTGTATTGTTAAATAAATATTATTTATGTTTTATTATTTATGTAAAGTCAGTAAGCATGCGACTGTAACGTAACGGTTATAGGTTCGATCCCCACTCGGGGAAATAATAATTGTTTTTATTAATATTTTCATTTCTTCGCTCTTCTTTCACACCAAGGCAAAAGCGCGGCGTTGAGTTCCGCCATTTAACACGCCTCAAAAATTCAGTGGAAGCTGTTGGATGGAAGTGACCTAACATTAGGATCCCTTTGCCTTCCCTGCTATATGCGAGATAAAGCGTGAACCTAAAAAAAACAATAAAACAAATCAAAAAGACAGAATGCAAGGGACAGACAATAAAACCCATTCATTCATTCATTTCCAAACAACCTTACATGCAAATAAAATTATTATACATTAATAAAAGCAAATCATTGTGAGAGCTAAAAAATATTAGACAACAAGTTACAAGGGTCTAAATAAAAGTGGAAAACAGTACAAAGGTAGAATCGACGCAGACGCGTTATTTAGTGCTGCCTGTATCACCACGCCCGCCGCGTCGAAATGAAAAATTACGCATTTATTTTTAACAATTCCCGTACAAAAATTAGAGAAACGAGACTAAGGAGTACTCGTACCGCATCATTGACTTCAAAATAAGCAGGAAATCACAACGCCGGGAGCTCCAGCGTTATTTGTATAACGATTTCGGGTTGTTACATTTTAAATAAACCGAATAAAGCTAACTGGCGGTTCTAAATACGACGGTTCTTTTTATTTTTATTTTAACGACGTTCAATTGACTTTAAATATAAATAAGTGGTTCAACTGACGGGAACAGTTCTTTCTTAATGGGTATTTCTATATTATTTCTTTGGGAAGTTTGGGGAAGTAGTGATTCATTAGGTTACGGTGGAAATAATTTCTATATGATCAAAACCGAATTCTGGCTACAGACGCAAAGACTACTGTTTTATTTGTTTTAGATACAATTAATTTGATATTTAATGTATGTACGTATATCGCAAATTTCTCAGCAATATAATAGCAGAGAATATAATGTAGTATATAACATTTGTATGCTTTCTTTAATATTCACGTACAAAGATCTACTAGTTGATGAAAACAGAAAAAAAAATCAATATTATAGAAAATCAATGATAGTTCTAAAATAATACAAACCGACTAAGCCAGCTTTCACAATCACTGAAAATACGATGCGGCTCGTTTCGGTACTTGGGAATAATCAAATAATCGTCGATGTAAATCGTTCGGTGTTACGATTCCTAATTCTAAGCCGACCCCCAGGAGGGGGGGGGTGGGGGCTGAACAACCTCCTGCAATGTGCGCCACATAGGGGGCACGTAGGCCGCAAGCCCCAGGCAGAAACTGATACAGAATTGAACGTATTTCAATATGTACACTTGTACCGCCCGCCCGACCGCAGCCGTTTTCAAATACCTATTACCTCCTCCATTTTTTTTTGCTCGCTCAAAGGTGCTTTTAGCGTTCTGCTGTGTAAAATACGTTTTTGTAGCAATGTTGTGTTATTAAGAAGTAAATGTCTGAAACAAGCAAACTAACAATGTAAATATTACACTTTTTCTTTAGTAGGTACCTTCTTTTCGAATGAGATACAATTTTAATATTATAATTTTGTATAACTGTTCGTTGGCTTAATTACAGTATTTTTTTTTATTATTTGATTTGATTTCATATGTATTTAAAGTACGTAAATTACACTATAAATTACAATACATTTACAATTCACACGGGTTCTTTAAGCTGCCATATTTGTTTTGTTTAATTGGTCTTTGTAAACTTTGTAGTGATCCAACACTTTATATTATAATTATATAAATAGGTATATACTTTTAATAAAATCGCAACTGATCGAAGTCTACGTGGAAGATATATAAGAACTTATAGCATTTATCATGAACTATGTAATAGAACCCAAGACAATTGTCTTTGATTGACTTTGATTGATCTTTTTGTCTGTTTGTCTGTGTGTTTTTGCACTCTAATCTAAGAAACTACTTAACTGATTTATTAAAAGTTTTCGCTACTGTATTTTGTCATTAATATTAGGTATTTTTTCTGATTAAATTTCTGTAAAATAGTTATTTTGTTGAATTGGCTGAAACTTCAGTTTTTAATGTATTATAATACTAGATATATAAATATTGTCTTTTTTATTTAATTACGCATAATGTTATTAGATTACGAAAATAATCTAGATTACTGAATAATAGCTCTGTATTTAAAGCGGGCGAAACCGCAAGCGGACCGCTAGTCAATATATAAAAATAATTTTGTCAGTCAAATAGAATTCTAGGATTATCACATAGTACGTATAAAAATGTACGTAGTTCCGTACCTTTGTTTTATTAAAGCCAAGCCGCGATAAAAATCTGTGAGGACATTATAAATTTTACATCTTTTCATTTGAATTGCTATGAATATGAAACACCAGTTCGTATGAATTAGAAATATTCTAGGAAATATATTTTTCGTGATTGAAAAATTTGATTATTTGATATCATCTTGTAGGTAGTTTTAGTTTATAATTTCATGAAATGATCTTCTCTGAATCTTTAAGGTTTTAAACATTCTCGTCTAAACACATAACTTATAGTATATTTCTAATGATAAATAAGCAACAGTATATGATACTGTTGACATATGATACATATGACACACATATATTTTGGCAATCTACCTATAAAAATAACGTAATGTAAAAACAACGTAACAATCTATAAAAAACAACATTATATTTTATAGAAAATAATTTAAGTACTATAACAATATCAATTTCATGTTTTTCATAATTATTGTGAACGAAACATCCAACTTGTCACTTATGGACATTGATTTAACGAAATGTCTTTATTTTTAAATATATATCTACTAACAATAAAAACAGTTTACCCAATCCTATTTCTTAAAAGCCTCTTAATTAAAACAAAAACGACAATTCAACTGAAAACGCCATATTTTTACGGAAGTAATTCACGACGACGACGTGAAAAATCGTTTGTTTACTCTTTAGCGGCGGTTACGTCGTTTAATGGTATTGAAAGGAGCGAGTGGCCTGCCTAAATTAATTAGAGGGCTTATCGTACCTCTTAGCCGCTTAAAGCGCTGACACCCAATTTCATAGAGTACAGCCGTTTAGTACAAAGCGGTGTATTTCACATTTCAACCGCTGTCTTCGCTTGCCGTACATTTCCGAAGAGCTTATTCGTGTAAAACTAGAGCGCTTCGGTTTTAGCGGCTTTGTGTGGATACGCCTTTGTCAAATACATTAATACGCTCATGTGTTTTTGGTTCAATGGTCTTTTTTAATTCTATTTCGTGTTGGCACCACTGTTTTATTTATGTGCGACACTCCACGAGCACTCCTCGAGTGAAGCTTGCCAACTTAATAAGAAAAATAATATAAAAAAAAACGAACACCCATTCAATGTTAATATTAATTATAATAAGGCGGTTAGTCGTGATTTTAATGACTTTTTTGAAATTCGATCTCGCCGCCTGTAAGCGGTGTCCAAGATGGCGTCTATCGATCGTGTACTTACGCCCATACACTACCCACGCTTGCGCTGCAACGCGCAACGCCCTGGTGCAACGAGGTGCAAAATCCCGCCCCACTGGATAGCGTTATCTTTTTCATTTGTTTTTATTTATTAACACTTACACTTTCAAGTACTAACAAGTGTTGTGAGAAGTATATACCAATAGTTTATGTTCTCGCTCCATTTGTGCTTATTTACGCGGATGTCTATTTAATAACTGTCGCAGTACTAAATCAAAGCACGAACGCCAACAAATGAATTCAGTCGCAGATCTTATTCGCATCACGTACAAAAACGTCGATCGTCGCTATCGAATAGTCGACCTTGCAACCATCGCTGAAGTTGGCAACTCGCGTGAACACCGAACGATCCGGGACCATTTTTTAACTATTTTCACGCGCTGAACCTATTTATTGGGCCCTTTAGACCGCGCCTTTGTCATGTCGGGAAAATCGAAGTCAGGTATACTGCCTAGGGGAATGATTTCGCCACAATTACTCTCTGAATACGGATGCAAATGGGAGCGGGATCTTAAAAACGGCTCTCCACGCTACACCGCAGTCAGCTTTATTTCTGCTGCGAGGATATCTATCGCCACAAATGAAATGCCTATCTGTTACGAATTGAAAAGTCCTCGTTTTGAACGCGAACGTTTCGATGTATTTTTTTTATCAACTCTAAATGTTTGTTAAATGGAAACCGTCAGAACGTTTCGTATATTAGCGGCGTTTCTGCTTTTCTCCCTTTTAAAACTTTAAAGGATTTTTATGCTGTCCATAATCGTTACTCACCTACTTTATAAGCAGTGGTGTGCCATTTTATTTTATAATACAATTTAATTATCTAAATGATATCGAAAATTGCGGCTCACAGTGTATTTTTGAATTTGCGAATGTGTGCAAGGCCAGAAGCGTAAATTTTTAGGTATGTGGATAAAGTTTTGTTTGTCAACAGATATGGTGCTGGGTACGATTTAGCAGCCAGGCGGAAAAACGCCACGAGAGAGTCCACGGCCACGCTGAAGGCCTGGCTGAACGAGCACAAGAAGAATCCTTATCCTACCAAGGGCGAGAAAATAATGCTGGCTATCATCACAAAAATGACACTCACACAAGTGTCCACGTGGTTCGCGAACGCCCGCCGACGCCTCAAGAAAGAGAACAAGATGACGTGGGAGCCTAAGAACAAGACGGATGACGACGACGACACGATGCTCTCCGACGAGGAGAAGGAGCAAGATGATAAAATAAAACCTAGCAAAGGTTCGTTGAGTTCGATCCTTTTTTCCAGCATACGCCAGTCAATTTTATGGAACTACTAAGTACCACATGAACGTTTTCTCTGGAAAGCGGCAGATTGACTGTCGGATGTTGCTGACATTTTTATGCTGTTTACTCTGCGCAAATACTCATTTATTACAATAATAAATATGTTTGTCGATGCGAATTTATCATAATAATATAATTCTACTACTATATTGTTGCGCTTGCGAATATTTACTAACCCATGTTTTAATAATGCGTAGATTTGAGACAGTGTTTAAATTGCTTTTAATTTTGTCGGTGTATAAATCGAGTGAATTGGCATAACCCGGTCGAGGGTCGGAGGGTGCGAACAGGAGGAGGCAGGGGGTGGAGAGCGCGCGGCGAAGAGCGGGAGGGGAGGGGGGAGGGTCTCAGGCGTGTAACTGTGCGTAACCGCTCCTCACTGCCGGATTTCCTATTTGTAGTAAAGTGGGCGGCGCCCGCTCAAATTTCATATAACACTTCTTCCGTAGGTACTGATGCTTTCAGCTTGTCTAACGATCTACTCTGAATATTTATGCCAAAGGATTTGTACACTTTGAGAAGCATTTCTGTCGCGCTTGTTCTGTAAGTAATAACAGCTACGGCCCGTAATGGTTAATACCATCTCCATCGCGTTGGGTTTTTAATGCGTTATGCCGTAAAATGCAGACGTGGGGGCAGCGTGTGGTGTTTAGTTGCGGTTGTCAACAGCATAAATAAGGAGAGTGATTGTTGCTGCGGTAGGCTAGCAGTGCTCGTCGCGCGTCACGCGCTAATGGGCCGGGAGGGTGTCACGGCAACAATCGCCATACGCCGGGTAATGAAGTCCACTTTGGACAGAAGTGCACTCGCGATCGCGCCGACGTCGCTCGGGGCCATAAAATATCATACAATAACATGAGTGTGGATGTTGAAAGAAAATTCGAGAGGGCGTTAGTTCCCCTTATAGAAATTTAGAAATGTAATATATCATATTCTTTTTTAAATATTTTATTTGAAAATTATTTTTGTTGTTGTGAACACGATGAGATGGGCACATATTTTTTAAAATTAAAACTAAATTATAGCTTTTTTACGGGAATAATAGTAAAGTTCAAACGTAAAATAATTATCCAACCAATATTTAATATATCAGTGATATTATAGAAACAAATTATATATAATTTTTCGATATCTTCGTTACGTCGGTATAAATGAAAAACAAAAATAACTCGTTTCGTATATCAGGTCGATAAGACTTAGACCTGTATTTTAAAAGAGTGGTATATAAGTTAAAGTAAATATAACTATTACATATTTCAATTAAGTAAGTTTCGTAATAAATTTACTAGAATATAGACTCTGTTTTCAAATATGGAAATCGTTGTAATTGAAATTCTTTACAGGAAAATAAAAGATCTAAGTACATATACGAGTACTAGGTACTTATACCTCCTTAATAGGTTTAATGTCAAATAAATTGCAGATAAAACATGAAACACTACTAAAAGTCATCTAGTTAGGCAGTATATAGAAATATTGTAAACCCAACTTCTAAATGGTTACATATATTCATAATCAAACAGGATAATAACCATTTTTTTATGATATAACAAACACAACATGCCATATTTGTAACAAAAAGTAATGTAAGTTTTATAATAATAAACCATTTAAATTGAAAATAAAAGAAATATTAATGGTAATATCATGCGGTTAACGTCACAAGGGTGTGACTGTAAACGCCACAGGTCGTGGGATTGATTCTCACTAGAGGGAATAAAATATTTTATAATTTCTTTTCCCCGCTCTGGTTTTGAGATAAAGCGTGGCGTTGGGTTCTGCCATTTCACACCTCCAAAATTCGATGGAAAATGAGGAACGAAGTGTCTTACCTCTAGATTCCCTCGATTTACCCTACTGCATTCCCCACGCAGCAGGGGAAAAAAAGGTAAACAGCGTGAATCTAAAAGAAAAATCAATGATTAATTGTAGAAGTTTGAGAGTTCAACAAAATACAAAAAGCTCTTAAGCTGAAACAGTGCTTTACAGTAAAAATATGAGCTATCGTCGTTAAAATGGCAACGGCACCCCACAGATTATGGGCACGCGCCACGAGGCCTCCACGCCTTGGATATTGTGAGAAATTACAAAGTGTATATACACTTATAATTATGGGTATTATGTTTATTTCATTTTGATTCGTTTTGCTTTACGCTACTTACGGTCGGAGTTATGGATAAACTTTAATTTTTGTATTTTTCTAACATTTGTTATTGTTCGGAATTAATGTGAAAAGGTTTTAGTAAAATACATTTTTATCATTTTTATTTGATATATTAGTTAGTGGCTCTAATAAATATACAAACTTAATGACATAAATAATAACTAAGAAAAATAAGAAAATATAAAGAATCTTGCTCATGGATTGAATATTTTAAAATTGTATTTCTTTTAAAAGACATAGATTGAAATATTTTTTTGCATTTCTCAACAAACACGATATAACACTAACGAATAATTCCCAAAAACCACTTTAAGAACCCATGAATATTTGACAAACACAATAATGGCAAAAAGAAAGTCCATCACGTCGTTCATCCCAAAAGCACACACGGCTTCGATACTAATCTTAATCCTACAACATTATTGCATTCCCTCGCCTAACCAAACAAGGCGATACGACACGCGCTATTCTTTTAGAGAAACGTCAATGTTCACTACATGTAATATATCATTTTAAGTCGCGTACAAAGGCTGGGATAGAAGCTTCACACGCGATGCGAGCGCCGTCGACGAACAAACAGACCGACGTCCTCATGAATAGCACCCCCCAATAAATGTTAATTTCCGTACGAAATATTAATCTGACCTGTTAATGGAAACCGAATGCAGTAACACAAACAAGGATTGTTTCTGTGGATCTCGAGTAATAAATTGCAACGTTAAAGTGCATATGAAGGGGGCGCGGCTTAGGGTAGAATGACTAAAGGGAAAAACCACCCAAGACTGTGCCTCTCGCGGCTGTCCACGGATCCGCGAGTTTGCATATTTGGGGCGATGGGGAATTGATAGCCGTATCGATTTTGGCTGATTGAAAATTAAAAATTGGATTTTATGTTTGTTGTTGTAGCGAGTTTCACTCGTATACTCACGGTATATAGATACAAGAATAATTAGCTAACTTTAATTTTAATACTTTATGATGTTCAAATAATATATATACCTACATATATAATATATATTTGGTCGTAACAAAATCCATCGAAGCTGCATTACGGTTGTATAATACAAAACAACTGTAACTGCTTTTTCAGTATAAATTGGTTATAATCGTTAAATTTCATTTGAAATATGATAACTTGTTATCAATATAGTTTCAAATTGAATAAAGTGCCCCAACAATTTGTATAGAAATTAACTTAATGAACACATTGAACGTATTGCGCGAATAATACATTACGAAATCATCCATTCCCGCTTATCTGGCGCCGTTGTGGGCCTTTATTAGATTAATACAATGAAAATTAAAACAATTTGCCGGATAAATATCTTCGCGCCGAGTATCAGTGGCATCCCTATTTATCCCTAGTGAAGGGCAAGCCGGATAACCCCTCTTAAAAGCTAGGAGCAGTCAGCATTAAATGGAATAAAGCGAATGAAGTCGAGCGGTCGCGCCTCGCGCCCCCCGCGATTCTGAATTTCATTAGGCGCCCGAACCCTCCGCGCCCCAAAAGCCACTTTACAACGGGAAACGGTATTATGATAATACTTAGAGCCTTATAAAATTTTGCTGAATAAACATTTCTGTGTAATTGTAAAATAACACCATTTTTTAAAATCAAGGATAACGTCGGGTTTAATTTGACGAGCGTTGTAAATATCGCGTAATTTTTTTTATATCGTCGTCGTCTAGCCTCGTCCATGTTTTTCATCGACAGTTTACGGAAAAGGAATGTGAAAAATATCCACGGGCGAAATAGAAAGGACGAGAAGTGAGGTTGACCATTAATTGTATGGGTCGCATTCCGCGGAGACGAGGAGCCGCGGGGCGCGCCGGGAAATGCGAAATAAATGCTCGGCTTAAATGCGAAAGGGATCGGGCATCGCCCGCGGCTGGGGACTCGCGCCCCAAAGTGGTGTTTTCACTTTGCTAATCGGATAACCACTTAACGAATGGGTCACTGCACGCCAAACGTATTTTCACACGACTTACCCAAAGGAAATCTTGAGATACCGCATCTTACTAGAGGAAACTTATGCCCCCCGTGTGACGGTCACGTTGGTTTAATGCGAAACGTATCGATTCCGATGGAACACTTTACGATATTTTATTGACGTCGCTTTAGACACGGTTTCGGCTGTTGCGAGTAATCTCCTGATGTTTTGTAATCGCGCGTGTTGTTTGAATTCAGCTTATGAACGGTAGATGTAATTATCTTTACAGATGATGAAAGGAAGGGCGATGAACTGCTGCAAGGGATGCATAGTCAGCTGCTCGGGTATGGCATAAAGGAAGAATCAAAGCGCGGCACGTCAGACTGCGGCGTGCCTATTCCAGCTTCAAAGCCGAAGATATGGTCCTTAGCTGATACAGCGGCATGCAAGACACCACCTCCAGCTGCACAACCATGGCCACAACACGGCTACGGTCACGGCCACGAGAGAGCATCAGCCGGAGACAGTAATTCAAATGGATTTGCATTACCTGCCACTGCGGCAGCAAGTCCAGCCAGTGGTTCTTACGGACGATATGGCGGCTTCCCAGGAGGACAGTACGGTGGGCAGCATCCATGTGTACATCCTGCCGCGTTTCCCGATGTGCAAACAGACACACCTCCACAGACGCCGCCTAACATGAAGGTGCCCAGTGTGGCGAACCCTCTGGGCAGCGGAGGTGGTTCTGGCTACTGTTTCCCGAGACACCAACAATCACCGCAACGCGACCTTTACCACAACCCCCATCATGCTAACAACCACCAACCTAACCAGCACCACGAAGGATCTGCTGCCTTCAAACCATTTTATAAAAGGTAAATATATTCCTTAACTTCAATTATTTATATTAAATAAAAATATTAAACATAATATTACATTTTAAAATAAATACACTATTTTCACTCTGAGCATAGGCCTTTTAAATTTTGACAATGTTTTGTTAATCATTCTTCTTCATTTTTAATTAATCAATCTCAGTTGTAGTTAAAATTAGTTAAAAACTCATCGTTTTTAAATTATCAAAATATATGTATATCGTTTAATGATTAGGTTACAAAGTTGAGTCAAAATACATATAAGAGACTAACCAAAATAGATAGAGAGCATAAAGGATTATTAATAGTCCTGAACGTTGAACTATAAAGTGGCTTTCTGATTGATTCAAATCAAGTAAACTCATATGCAAATCAAGTAAACTCATAGTGAAATCGTAAATGGACGATCGTAGTAAAGATATCGATAGCGCCATAAACAGAGTTGTGGTGAGTCTGAGCTGGGTGTCATGTCGGTAATTGAAAACAATGGAGGCGCGTTGAGGCGGAAGGGCGGGGGAGATTGCAATCTTGCGTCATTTGTCAGTGTCAACGCGAACCACCGCACTTCTCATACCTACAGCTGACCTGCCTAAATAAGATAGCTTGCCTATAAATTATATTTTTTTTATTTATTTCTTTAATGATCATGTTATAACATTATCGATAGCTTTGAAAATTTTAGCTCCCCATATTTTAAAGTAATCATCAAGTCCAAATGCTTATAGCAGCAGGATTCTATAACAACATTTTGTACCACAATGTCAAAACCTAGTTTCCCATCGGATTGTCTAGTGACATTTTTCTGAGAGTCGTCAAAGGACTTCTCCGAACACCGCAGCTCATTACAATAAATCGCGTCGTCGACGTCGCCGCACACGGAGGCACCGCCAAGAATTCTGTTTTAAGCGAACACTCACAAATTCACATCTATTACCTTTTGTATTATTTTCTTTTTCACGCCTTTTTGCCCAGCGAATTCCTTGACGCGAAAATAACTCCTTATCGCGGCATTCTTTTAAGGCCCAAAAAGAACAGCCCGAAATTGACAGTCGTCGTTTTTGACTTAAATAACATACCTGTATCGTTTTTATTTATCCAAATAATATAGCTACCAATTGAAACCCTCTTAGTGCCAAAATCAACGAATATTAGAGATAAAATATTGTTTGCCTTGAACGCGGTTAAACTTCAATTTCTTTTGCCACATATTTCATAATGTGTAATAAGATTAAATCACATTTCTATTTTCTATCACATTGTCATTCTGAAAACAATGTTTAAAACATGACACATTTAAATGGAAGTCCAAGTAATCCGCCGCACCTAAGTCTAATACCTTTGAATGATAAAAGGAGGATTGTTCTAAGGGTAAAAAACGTTAATTTATGAATGTGCATCGTATTGTGCGCGGGCGCACGGCAGCGAGCCTCCTCGGCCAGATAGCGTGCGTGGGCGAGCTCAATGGACCCTTTCATTCACTACACTACATCCACATTAAAACCGCTTTATTTTTTTACCTTACTCTAATCTTGCCTTTTATCTTTAGATCCTCGAGTCCCTCTGTTTCATTCAGTCGCGACCCGTCCGACTTCTTTTTTCATTGACGCCGTACAGTTGGGATGACCTCGCCTGCGGTCAAATTTTTATTTCTTTCACATTTTGGTTTTCCGGTCGGGACGATTCGTTAATAAATTCTCAGATAATGAGACTGAACGTTTCGTCACCTCATCTCGATTGGTTTGGGCTTTTTTTATTTTTTGGCCGTTATGTGTGAACGCGGTGGAGGGCGAGCGATAGAATCAAATCTGGCCGGACCTTTGCTTTTTCGGTAATTTAAATACCGCTATTCTTTTTAGAAATCCTCACTGTTCGAATGTCATCCCATTCGGAAGTTATTAAAATTTGTAGTCTTTTAAAATGTTTCTAAGTTCTATATATTTATAACTAATTATATATATTGAAAATGTTAACATTAACATTTTGAATATACTCAATTATTAATTGAATAAAATTGAAAAAAACCTGTTTAGGGATACCTAAAAAAAACTACGATGCAAATCCTTTAAAAATCATTTTGAGATATCAACATTAATTTTAAAGGATTTACATTATAGTTTTGTTTTTAAATGTTTACTTATTTTTATAAATATTCCTTCTAATATATAGTTTTATTTCTTACAGGTAAAGCACGAGAGACCTGGGTCGCTGCTTGCCGTAGTAACCTCAAGCAATGACAGTGGCACAGTGTGTTCTAACCTATAACTAGTAGAAACTTTGGCCTGTTCCACGAATCAGTATATCAGTATATTGTTTTATTTCGTTATAATATAGAATAATTTTGTGAAACTTAAAAGCACATATTTTAATTTAAAAAAGTGAATTGATTGTACTTAATTATTTTTATTTGTGATCTTGAAATGTCCTAGTGCTTAAATCAATGTACGAAAAGAAAGTTGCTCAGTATTTTTATAGATATAAGATATAGCGGGAGCTGCAAATTACAACTATTAAATTAAACTAGCCATTGGTTTTAGTAAATTGTAAATTATGTTTTAATTTTAAATAAATTATAATACTAAGGCCTAATATTTAGTTCTTCCAATTGATAAGTGATATATGATTCATTTATTCAGTATATATTATACATACATATATACGGTGCCCGGCTACGTCTGCTCCACATCGATACGTCGGTCTGTTTGTTGTTGATGATTGTATATAGACGGAGTTGTAGATTTTTCTATATTATTATTTAGTTTCACATGAAGTGTACAAAGTAATTACGACTGTTCTAACCACTTCCGTCGTTTCTTTAAGCGATTTATAAATATTGTTTTAAAGTATTATTAGGTAGTCTGTAAATAAATTTATCATATATATATTATATAAATATATTTTATTGTTTGATATCTATGTATGGGTACGTTGTGAATATTTCGTCGATGTCGGTTTTAAGTCACGTGGGTAATATAAGGCACGTTTCAGATAGATTATACGTTATTTAAGTAAGAATACGAAGCTTCTTTCCATCGAATCACAAATGCATTATAAATTTCTATGATCAATCTATTTGTGGGCCACTTATTAATTTTAGATGGATTTAATTTATTCTGCCACTATCATTTATACAGTACCTACTATATGTATATGTAACGTCTTTACTTACAGTCATAAAATATATTTTCTTTCAATACAATTATAATTTATTATGCAGTAAACTCATCGTAAAGTGGTCACCATATTTTTCTATTGAGGCTCGGATAGTCAGTTTGTTTAAAAATTTAATGTGACCAAATCGAATACATTCGCTTAATATTAAATATTCTGTATAGGTATTTATAGAATATGAACCTATTAATTATTATTATAAGCAAAATTATGTAACGATTGTAATTAAAACTTTATTTCAAATTTATATATTTTATTTTACCCCCTAATTAAGTCTCAGTACTAAATGCTTTACATATATATAACAGAAATTAAAGAAACCAGTACTAGTACACTCTATATAGATTCAACACAGAATGTATAATTTAAAAACAGAACCGAATAACAAACAGAACAAAAACAGAATCAGGTCCATTAATAAAATCACTTTACAGCAAATTCAATTTCAACTTCCTTTATTAACTATAAAGATTTAAAACCGAGATAATGGAGGCCGAGGTTTTAAGAAGTTTCAATGTTGAATAATGTTTAAACAAAACGAGAGAAAAAAAGTCGATAATGAGCCAGTAAAAGTCCGGAGGGTTGCTCCCTCACTCCTCACCATACTTAGAAACTAATAAAAAGCACCACTTACAAAGACGCCTCCAAAGCTTTGTTAATTTAGATTAATTAAGGGAATTCAATTAGAGGTAAAGGGCAAAGATTGTTTGAATAAACGTTATACATGGATATAGTTAATGTGATAACGATAAGGTATAGTCATCCCACGGAGAACTGGTTCCTCGAACTTGTTGGTTGATCTTTTAATTTGTGTAGACGAGGATGTGACTCGACGTTACCTTTTCTAGTTTGTTGTGTTTCGTTTATTTAATCTCGATCGTTTGTTTTTACATATAAATGTTAGATAACTAGTGAATATTGGTGAATGCGCTATTGATTTTTGAGAAGTACTATGGATGTGGGTGTTTTACATTTTTTAAATGATAACTCCGAATAATAAGTAATAGTAAGCTTAAAATATATAATCAAAAAAGTTATAACAGGACAAACCTGCGATATATAATGTGTTAAAATAAAATAAAGAAATCATGTTGTTTTATTTCTTACCTCATCCCGATTGAAAATAATAATATACGAATTAAAGAGCTCGCAATGCCTCCAGAACGCGGCGGAAAGTGAGGAACGGAGTGTCTTAACACTAGCTTCCCTCTGCGTACCCTGCTGAGTGCGGGGTACAGCGTGAAGCTGATTCAATTTTATTTTAAAGTTTTGATTTAAATGTTATAAATTTCATAATATATACATATAATAGAGTTGTAACTGATCGATGTCTGTACATGGGAAATATATGAGAAAATCTATCATTGTGGGCATTTATAAATATAATAGTATCCAAAACAATATTTTTTATTTGTTTATCTGTTTTGTTGTTTATCTTAACTGATTTGAATAGAGATTTCCTTTTTGCAGTTTCGCTTTCGTTTTAGCAATCTTGCTCAACATTTATTAAAAAAACGTGCTGCATTTATAAAATGATTGATAAAAAGCAGTATTTTTGGGTTCGAATCTTAGTCTTATAAGGATAGCCTTATATATATTGTATATATTTATAATGTAATTATTTCTAACCAGGTCACAAGTAACTATTTTACAAAAGATCTTAGACAATTTTAAAAGATATGTACTTAAAAGACGACCTACCTAGTGAGACGATCTCAGCGAAACTGCTGAGAAATGTAATCAAATAAAGGTACATTTGATAATTTAGAATGTTTTTCTTTAGTAATAAATTTAAAAACCTTTTAAAACACATTTTTTTTTTCACGAATGTATTTCAGAATAAGACTAGTTTTTTTTAATTGTTAGGATTTATTTTAATGTTTCCTATACAATAAAATTTAACTTTCAAGTAATTAACTTTTAATACAGACTAAATATATGATATAATTTCAATAAATTAAAATGATCTAAAGAATTGGAGAAATAAAGAAAATACATTAATGTGTCTTCTTTGTGTGAAATCCAAAAATTAAATTTAAGGCGAGTCATGGCCCAGGGCACACAGATGTGTGACTGTAAACGCGACTGTTCGTGAGTTCGATTCCCACTCGAGAAAATGAAATATTTGTTTAAATTTATATTTTCATTTCTTCGCTCTGGTGTCGAGGCAAAGCGTGGCGTTCAGTTCCGCCAATCAACATAATAGAGTACGGAGAGTCTTAGCACTAGGTTCCCTCTGCCTACCCTGTTATGTGCTACAGCGTGAAGCCGAAAAAAAAAATGAATAAATGCACATATTCACCAACAGAAATATCAGTAAAATCAATACAACAAACCAACAAAATCATTAATTTAGTTAATCAAATAAGCAAATAGCGATTCAACCACAATAAAACCTATAATACTCGTAAAATCGCCATAAACATTGCCAGTACAAATAGAGGCTAATCTCCGCGGCCAATCATACTGTGCCGATTCTAATATTTTATAGTTCACCTTTATGATGCATCGCTGGTGATTGCGGTTGTAAAACTGTTTACTGAAGTCTGCTCTTAATTAGCTGGTGATGATCAAACATATAATATTATATTATACAAATATTATGGTTTGAGGCTGTCGTGGCGCAGCGGTACGAGGGTGTGACTGTCACGCGAAGGTTGTGTGTTCGATTCCCACTCGAGGGAATGAATTATTATTTGTTAACTGGCACCGCTCTGGCACCAATGCAGAAGTCCGGCGTTGAGTTCGGCCACTCAATACGAATTGTCTCGAAAAATTCGGCGGAAAGTTGGGAACAGTGTCTTATCTCAACAGAGTGTCTGAATAAAGTTTTCAATTTCATAAAAATAAATGAGAAAGAGGACAATGACGTACCTTCGTCTGGTATATTACATGATGTATTACAAGGGCTATGTCTCATCCGAGCCAAAACTTGTATTGTTCTTACTTTGAATATAAGGAGTTAAAAAATAAAATAGAGTTTGTTAGGTTACTACTTTGTTCTCTTTACATACAAGTTAATTGTGTAAAAAAATAATAATAATCAAAAGGCAATAGCCCTTAATTTTACTATCAAATGCTTAATAGGGACTATTCATCTCTATTATTTTTTTTTTAAATTCTCCTTTAGAAATAATATGTAGGTAACATGCCCCACACTATCTGTATTTAAAAGTATTATAGTAGATTGAGGGAGATTGTGGGTTCGATTCCTACTAAAGTAAATTGGATATTTAATATTTTTATTATCTCCGTTCTGGTATTGAGGCAAAGCGCGGCGTTGAATTACGCCACTCACCACGCAATGCCTCCAGAATTTGCTTTAAATTGGGGAGTAGAGTGTCTTAACACTAGGCGCCCTCTGCCTACCCTGCTGCATGCGGGATACAACGTGAAGTTGAAACAAAAAGGAAAATTCTATTATTATCTGAAGTTCACACCATCTGATTTATTTGCCGAGTAGCTGTAGTTAGCATGGTTAGTTTATCATCGCAGCGAGTTCTGTACGGCGGCCGCCAGATGCCGTCCCCCGTACCCAGTTAAAGGAATGGAACACACGAATGTGAGATATAAAATACCTCACAGCAGTAGTAGTGAGGTCTTTTTTGTAAAATAAATATAAATGTGGACCTCACTCTATCTCTATTGTGATATATTTAATACGGTGTGATAGTAATATTTCTAATTACTAGGTAAATTTGAAGGTTGTTTGGTAAATATTTTACGTTATTTTAATATAATTATATAAAAGGAAAATTGTCGTTCATTTTAATTAACATTTAAAATATAAGAATTATTAGATTGTAATATATCATTCTTGTTTCGTCGCTTTAGTGAGACAAATCGCGGCGTTGTGTTCCAATGTTCAGTAGGTAGTGTCCCGGTAGACGAAAAAATGTAACATTTAAAAAATATTAATTATAATATATATATATATATATATACATAAGTGATACTGCTAAAAGCAATGCCTATGAAACAAATATAGAGTTCCAGCAAGTTCGTTAGTTTGATATTATCCTCTAAAATTAAATATAACTTCTATACCGTTTCAAAAGTGCTAAAATATTCAAAGCTCGTTCTGGTAAACCCCCAGAAACGTCCAGTTAGCGGTCGGCGGTCGAAACTACGCGTACCACTCAACCGCGATGGCCATTTGTATAAATATTTACATTTATTATGATTTATAATCTATTCATATATTAGTATTAGTATATATAAATTAATTTAGATGTATCAAAATGATTTTGTAAAAGAAAAATTTTACTTTTTTACAATTTAAAAAGCAAGTCTTAAATGTGTAGCGTTTATTAGTATTTTGAATTGATATAATGTTTTTTTTTCTTTTAAAATAAACTATATCTTTACAAGAAGGACATTTTAAATATTATAAATATTTATCTTAAGGTATAATATAAATATCAGTATTACTGAGTCTAATAGCAAGATTATAATAAGAAATAGGGAAACAATTTGATATTCACTACTCCTCCTTTTAATTTCATACTTTATAGTTTTTTTTTCACTTTCTCGCTGTATCCTGCATTTAGTAGAGAAAAGTAGAGAAACCTAGTATTGACACTCCGCTCCCCAATTTCCGCCAAATTCTGTAGGCATTGCCTGTTGCCATTGAGTGGCGAAACTCAACGCTGCGCTTTGCCTCAACACCGAAGCGAAGAAATGAAAACAATATTTATTTCATTTCTTCGAGTGGGAATCGAACACACAACCTATACCGTTAACATTCACACGCTTGTGCCTCTGCATGACTACTGGCATCAATGGCATCAACTTACCTACTATAGTTCGTAACGGGAAAGCAGTTTGTCTATTGATAATCAGATCCAATCAGTAGCTTCCTCACATATAACAGCATAATAAATATTGATATAGATTTCTTTTGATTGAAAGTAATTGAAATTTTTGTTAATAATATTCTTGAATATTTTAAACGAACTGATTGATCGGTCTAATACCCTTGTATTTAGTGTAAATGTATTATCCATACATCCATACATTTATGTTTCACACCTGCCCCCTTAGGTCTAATGTATGTAAAGATTTCCAAAGACGAGTAAAATTTTATTCATATCCACACATTTATCACGAGCCCTCACTTTTTATACTTACATTAGAACTACGGTCAGATTGTGGTCGTTCTTGTTATATATTTTTTTCGTTTTTTTTTTTGTTTATTTTATACATTAATATGAATATAAGTTCACTGAATTGAAATGAAATATAACTAAACGAGGAGTAATAAAATCTAGGTTTTCTATATAAAATGAAAAGTACTTGTATGGTAAAAATGTACGACACTTTATTCTCACTTTAGTAATGAATTATTTTAATTATCGCCGTCTTTTAAAATTAAGTGCGGTGTTTATTTACGCGCTTGAACACCTTGTTTCTAAAATTCATTTTAAAAATTGATTTTCTCTACTCCACGTAATAAAACCGTGAAGCTTGAACTGCTTACTAAAAATACTTACAAATCGTACAAATAATATCAATATTAATACCAAAACACTTTCAATTGGATAAAACAGATCAAAAACACGTGAAAATAACAATATTGAACGTACAAACCAGATTTAGAAATATTTTAGTTCGATTAGGGGTGCGAACTCTATCACGTTCCGGGCAACATTGCTAATAAATCACCTATCGCTATATGCATGAGGCAATTTTATTTATTGTTTTAAGATTTACTAAATTTATCGAGGTCTGCATAAAACATGGCTGTGTTTCGTTCTTGTTAATTTGAATAGAACAATTGGTTTAGAGTTAGGATAAGGGTGTATTGTTATAAATAGTATATATTTTTTTTTAGCTTCACTCTGTATCTCGCACATATAATAATAGGCAGAGATAGGCAACCAGGTACATAGAGTGGGGTACCTGGCAATTTAGTGTTAAGACTCTCCGTTCGCCGCTTAATACGAATTAAGTATTGTATAAGAAAGGTTTTGTGTAAGTTATTTTTTGATAGCACTGAAATAAAGAATATCGTGTATTAGGAGGTACTGTCGTAAGTATTTACTACGATACAAAAATAACATTAAAAATACATTGTTGTCCTTTAAAATATTCGTTCGTGTTATTTAAACATATAATACTAAAAGAGTTTTTCAGATGTGTGGATGACAGAAAGTTCATTTTAACTATTCTGTGTAATACCAGACGATCAGTTAAATGATATGAAGTTATATATGGTGAGACAAATTAACAAAAATATTAAACTACAATAATTTCTGGACTGCCGATTTTTTCCAATAAATGACTGGTAATTCATTTCCAACTCTTTATGTTTTAATTATAACCCAATACGTACGGGAGCAAATAATTTATATTTATTGTTATACAATCTCTACAAAATAATATCGCAAATAGCATTTCAAAAATGCGTAAAATATTAGTTTCAAGATCTCAACCGTGTCGATACCATCACTGAGTAGCTCTGACATCGCAGGTAACGAAGGTGTATTTATCTCACATCTCCATATATTCAAGATTAATGTGCAAGCATGTCAAAAGACGTTACTAAATGATTTTAAATAATTGTGATTTTATAAAAATTAAATAAATAAATTTGTTTGTTTTTAGTTATCTGAGGTCAGTCGTGGCGCAGGTGCACAAAGTGTGACTGTAAAACCGACTGGTTGTGGGTTCACAAATAGCTACGTGGAACGTTAGAGGAGTGATATAACAAAGATTTATTAATTATTAGATATGACGGATGATTGGGATTTGAATGTTGTGTAACAGAGATCAAGCAAAAACGCAATGTTCTGACCTATTTGAGGTTGTGAATATGCTGCCAGAACCTTAGAATTTGTACGATTGAAGAAGCGGCAGAGGTGTGTAGTGTAGAGAAAAGACTCTTTAGCAGAAAGCGAGATGAACGAATAGAACAATAAAGTGAAAATTATCGCAAAAAAAAAGTAGGAGAGACATGATAAAGAAATAAAAGATATAAGCTACAAAAAACATCAAGTTAAAGAGAACTCACTGAGATGAGCAGTTTATACTTAGCAATCCATGGATTCACGGTGCGGGGCCGTACATCTTACACTTGTTATGTTTTGTTCAACTTACATTAGAAAATAATTAAATGTGAATAAAAGTAGATGACCTAAATCTGAGATAAAGTTACTGATATTTGAAAGAAATTAAGAAAGGACTGACGACTGACGAAGGAAGACTACAAAGCGTTATGCTGACGCTTAATTTGCACGTCTGGCCATATACGAGGCAAGACAAGAGATTGTAAATAGTGGAAGAGGCGGAAGAATCACGTATGGAGCTCCCTTATTTCTGGCTATTCCGCTAAAACATAAACAATAAAAATAATTTTAGAGGATCAAAATGTGCTTCGTTCTCTTTATCAGCAAGAACAGGTTTGGTGATAATTAAATTACTATGAATATTGGTAAGAATTGGTAAAAAGACATCTTGTGTGATGTTAACGTGACAATTGTTAACTTAGAACCATCATAGTGAATATGTAAATTCATTTAATCACCATATTAAAAGCGTAATTATGACTAAACTTCTTCTACCCTAATACTTACAATATCGTGATGCTATTAAATAAGTAGACAGATGACCACATATTTTAAGAGATACCCATCTCATGTTCTTAGTTATCGCAGTGTAACCGCCCTGAGATGGCTGATACGGCGTCATATACTAGCACAAACTGTAATATTTCACGCCTTTTGAAGCTTCGGAACCAGTTGTTTTGATATTTATATTTAAGTACTGGTATATATATATTTTTAGAAATTTTGTAAATAATTGATATTTGATAATTGTTCATATAATTGATATATATTTCTAATTATTATTTTTTTCACTTCTTTTATATGAGGTTTTTAGTGAAGATACCTTTTAACGGACTTTAGTAAAAGTTCTCAATTTGACTTTATTTTTAGAGACCAATTTGATCATTATATGAAGTTGTTTAATATAACTTAGTATAAAAGAATATAAATTTATATTTTGTGGATAGAAAAAAATATTTAACTACGTGATATTATAGGTATTCTTTATTAGTATTACGTGAACCCATTTTTTTATGGACGAATTTGAGAGATTTTATTGGGATAAAATTAATTTATGATTTTTGAACTTTAATTTTAGAAAAACTAATGTTTGATTTTAAATTTTGAAATAATGATGGTTTGAGCTCCAATTTTATATTAGATTTATGAATTGTATTGGTTATAATTTTAAATCCGACTGAATTGGTTGAACTAATTAGAACATTTAGGCATTTTATGTATATGATATATGATGAAAGTAATTTGAAAATATATCAACAAATAAATAATCAACTCCATTGATTTTCGTAGAACTTTTTACAAACACACCATAATGCCAAATCAAAATACGTTATAGAAGATGCGTAGCAAAAATACCTCTCAAGTACCTACGATTTGAGAACGCAATCAGTGAGTTGGAAAGTCATTTCGAGATAAACCCCCTGGCATCCCGGAGTCGGCCGTGGAAGTATTCGGAACTCGGGTATTTGATCCGTTGGAAATATTAATTGGTTAAATCTTGAATATTGACGTGAACGTGATAAAACATTGATTGGATTTTGGTCCTGTTTGTGGTCTTTCTTAGTTTTGTGGGTGGGTGCTTTGTGATTTGTTTTTATATTTATATACATATCTTATAATATTTGTATGTCCGTTTATGTAAATATGTTAAAATTAAATTTGAAGGGTGTCTTGAGTTCTACAATTCTCAGCATTAATGTCTCAAAATAAACGTAAAGTGTCTTAAATTATAAATAATTTAACTATTGCGTATATTTTTTTTAATTGAATTGTTTAAATAGACAAAATACACGCAAATTTAAAGATTTACCATATATTAGTTCTAAAACTTAAACCTTAATCAAACCTACTAAACCAACAAAGCTAATATTTGTTAATAAAAAAAATACAAAAAGCAACAATATTCAACGTTTGATAAAAAAACAACAACGACAACCGGACGTTCAAAACTCGAGGTGCACACCGTACAATGCAAATAAACACTATATCATCATTTCATTTGGCTGTTAACGCCGAGACATCGGCGCCGTTGTTCTCTCACTGGTACTGATTTAATTTTCACATTAACAAAAATGGACAACCTCATACAAAACAGCATAAATTGGACCCCGCCGCGCGAACGCGGGCTCTTACACTGGCCGATATATTTTATTAACATGATAACATGTTCCAGTCACACCGTGAGTTACGTTGTTACACCGATGTCAATTTTACAGTATAAAGTTCTTTTGGATATGAGCTTGTCATCTCCGGTAAGCTTCCGACGCTGGGTAGAGGCACGTACGTTTAACACTCTACCATATAAACCCATCTAATTGATAATAAAGAGCAATAGAGGCGTGCGGTTACATAACTCGAGTTCGTCTAATCGATATTTACGACGACTAACTCGATTTTCGACTAATTATTCGCGTGTGGTTTTTCTCAATCGGGCTCGGTCGTAAACAAAAGTTTAATGCTGTTTTATGACCGTTTGGCTTAGTGGGTATAAGCTGTGTAAGACGCCAGTGGATTGGAATTTGATTATCGGTTTACTATTACTTGTTTAATCTAATTTTATTCGTAATACGAGTATAAATATAGTAGTTACCTTACCGTTATCCTTAGGTCCCTAAACCAGGCGAGAAACATTTTGTCACTCCACAAGAGATCAATTCTCAAAAAAATATTTATAGTAAACTCAAAAATACAAATACAATAAAAATGTAAAAAAACGTTCATATTATCACTAAATGAAATTTGATAAATGTTATGTTTGTAGGGAAGTTGGTTTCGAATCGATTTAGTGTCGTTGATATTTTTAATCTATATTTGGTGCTTAACCAAATCCATGACATTAGTCACTGACGTCCACAAAGCACAGCGAGAGATTCGAGCACTTTTTCTATTTACACTAATAATGTAGATAATATTTTTCGAACGTCTCTTTGAATGAGCTCATACTGTCCGTTTGTACAACATAATGTATTATAATTTATGTTTCACTAAGCAGGTGAAGATATACGATGTGGTCATTCATTTTATGATACATGTTTCGTTGAAGCAATTGCGTTGCTTTTTTTCTGTGGCTTCCATGCATCTATCACGCAGTGGGCAGCTTTCTACTTCAGATCTTTATTACTTGGATGATTTCCGGAGAACATATAATAGTCTCCTCTTATTAAATAGCAATACGAGTGTAACATCGTGAGATGATTACGAACATGTGGACGTATACGCAACGGGTATGTTGTAAATATGTATATAAACAAAATAATTAATTTAAGAAATAACTGCGAAAAATATTATAGAATTTATTAGTAATAATTTTCGAATTCCTTATTTTGTCATCGCAGTTTTTTTAATCATATAACATATTCTAAAAAGCGATAAAAATTATTGACAGCTTACGTCATTCATGCTCACAGATATACAATTCCAACATCATAATCCTATATAACCTGTGGGAATATAAAAATTTAAAAAACAAACCTAATAACTCGAAAAGACAATACGGCGTTTGGTCGATGATCATAAATTACGCGATCATCTAAATAAGCGAACATTTGTGCAATGCGCTCGTTTAGGCTGGTTTCTGACGGTATACTATACCTACACTTTATTTAATTTTAATTTTGTTACCTATTATTTATTTTTACATGTTTTTTTCTTTATTTTTAAATAGATGTTCAGAAATATATATATATA
>DWAN01000365.1:0-24959 GCA_018230445.1 Heliconius hewitsoni | reverse complement strand
TCTGTCCAAATTTCACGTTGCTACCATCAGCGGTTATGGCTGTGCGTGCGTCTTACCTCAGTCAGTCAGGTACATGTCCTTTTTTATATATAGATTTTACATCCTTTAAGCGTTAATATTAATAATACATTATTTTAGTTTCACTCTGTATCCCGTAGATACAACAGGGAAATCAGCGGAAACGTAATGATAAGACACTGTGTTCCCCACTTTCCGCCCCATATTTCAAGACATTACGTGTTCAGTGATGGAACTTAACGCTACGCCCTATCTATATAATAACAGAGCGAGAAAATGAAAATAATTCATTCCCTCGAGTGGAAATAAAATCGAACTGTCACCTTTAGTCATAAGCTATGCCACTGTGCCACTACGTCCTCGATAACGGGAAACGTACTATAATTAAGTTTTATAAATTGAAATTAGTTCGAGGGCATGAAAGATGAAATTTTGTAATATTTATAAACAAAATATATTAAAAGTTCTTACAGGGTTAGAGGGATGTTGCAAACTACTTTATTTCTGACAGTTTTACTTCAATCTAGTAAACAGTAGCTATATTTATTTATGCATAAATTGCTTCGCATTACTAGTACGTATTCCCCAAGCGGGCGCCATCGTGTTGCAGACGGGGGAGCTACGGGCAGCGTCTGGGTCTTGAGACCTAAGTGTTGATAAATCGTCTATGAAATACGCATTAAAGCTCTTTACCTTACCAAAACTAATTGTTCTACGACTAAGATTCGAACCAGTAGCCACTGTAACGATGTAGTTACCAACAACAACTCGTTTTTTTACGTATTACTGAATCCCGCACATAGTTAGGTTAGCAGAGGGAACGTGGCAACCTAACCTTAAGATACCTGTTTCCTATTAAAACTCTTCCGGTATTATATTGAATATTTCATTTCCTCGAGAGGGAATCGAAGCCACAATCGTCGCGATGAAAGTTGCACACCTACGCGCCTTCGACACTGCGGCCTCAACAAACACAACTCACGACAGAACAGATAAAATATCATTAATACTAAAATGATAACATAGTTATAGTTAGTTTCTTACAAAATGTCTCTGCATTTCTAGATTGCATTTGTTTTGCTTTCTCATAGACACCAATCGATTGTAACCTGTTTATGAGTACTTAATATGAAAAGGTTTAATTAAATTGTAAATTAGCATCAACAAAATAGAAGTGTAATCTATCTTTATAATATTCTGGAACCTAATATTTTTAATTAATTTTAATATACTTACGCAACTCTTTGCTTTTTACTTTCTAAACGAGCGCGCGTAGAGCTTTGTCACTCAACACGTAATGCCACAAGAAGTCGGTGGAAATTGGGTATCGAAAGTGTGGATTTACATTAAGTTTACAGGTTCCCTCTGCCTATTGTGCTATATGCACGACAAAGCGTGAATCCATATTGGCTTCTTTTTTTTTATCAAATATCAAGGACATCGAACGTAACGGGATTTGAACCCATGCCTCTTGAACACACACATATAAAAAAACTATCCTAAGTGGCAATAATATTTTAAATGTGTTAAGATAGTATCGACTTTTTTGTATGTTTCATAAATGCAGAGGTCGCCAGGGTGTACTGTAGAGGGACCGCGTAAGTGTGTAAACGTGGCGGTTGTGGGTTCGATCCGTACTTGAGGTATGAACTCTTGAAAATATATTTATTTTCTGCTCTGCTCATTGTGGGAAAAAACAGCATGAAACTACTTTTCTTATATATTTATCCTTACAAAATGGAAAAACAAATTGTACTCTTTCCGTCTAAATAGACACACTACCCTCATATAACCGAAATAAACGCCGTACACTGTCTAATCCGATCAAATTTAAAATTAACATTTTAATCAAACAAAATATTATTAAACGATATACTCATGTCCATCTTTTACAGGAACATCGAATTATTTAAAGTAAATAATCGATTATAGAATCAAAATATCTATTGTAAGTACGTATTGCAATCTTATAGGGGACAGACTGAGGTCACGTCACTATTACGATGACAAATGTGGAGCGCAATTACTTAAAGCGAATAATGTTGGTGCTAATATTATTTGTTTTTTATTGAAATAAACGTGTTTTATTATAGGTAGGTACTTCTTTTGAGTGTGTGACATAATTGCCCTTGATGTGGCTCTCCGGAAGGTAGTGAGTTCAAATTTTACTAAGAGGAATTGTAATATTTGTAAATTATAAATGTTTATATAGGTGTACATAAATATATAAGGCTTTCGTGGCGCAGCGACACTGTATCCGAATGCAAGAACGTGGCTATGGTGAACCCACAAGTTCAGTTCCCACTCAAAGAAATATATATTTTTTAATCTCTCTTCCCACAACACAAAGCGCGGCGTTGAGTTTCGCCTATCAACACGCAATAGAACGGTGTATATTACAGATTCGATTAGATTCAATAACTCTAACTTAGAATAGATGGAAGGTAGGGAGAAGGAAATAGAAAATCTACTTAAATATCTTCCATTTTTTTCATCTTCCACTCTCAGGTCTTTTATAGGTTAATGAAGCTCTTAAAATAATATTTAAAAAATTGCCTAGTCTTAAACTTATATAAAATTTCACTTCGATTTGTACAAGACCTAAAGAGAAATACGAAGTTCTACCAGAATATATCTATTCTCGAAACACAATTAAAACTGTAATTGTAAAACATTTTCTTTAATGATAATTTACTTATAGCTTTCCATACATTAATATAATATCAGGAGCAAACAACGCGTAGGTCGACTAAAACGGTCCCTAATGCACTGATTAGAATGAATTATTCAAGACGCGAATACACAACATGACTCGACCAGTCTTGTGTATAGTCTATAATCTTAGTACAGTTATTTCATTGAGCTGCTTAAAATAATAAGGAATGTATAATGTATTTTTTAAGTAGCGGAGATGACGGAGAAATCTAGTGATGTTGTTTTATAATTATTTTCTGTAAATTCAATCTTTTATTGAAGGAAAGGAAGGAATACGAAGCCTAAATCAAATTATTTCCATACAGCGTAAAGCTGATTTCAAATGATTTTACAGGCTCTAATTACTACTAACTCACGCAACACTTTATGTAATCAGAGCTAGAAACGGAAAAAAAACATTATAGTAAGAATTAACCTACAATCATCGTGTTTGCAGTCGATTTTTTTAATAGTGCCATTATGGTGTCCCCAAATATTGAGTAGCTTCAGGCTTTTTTCCGAATACCAGAGTATTAGATTAGGGGACCCAATGCTAATATTCCGTTCCCACTCACCACTCAATTTTCGAGATATTGTGTATTGAGTGGCGGAATTAACTCCATGCTTTGTCCACCAGAGCCATTAAATATAAATATACTCATTCCCCTAGGTGATGATTGAACCTATAATTATCACGTTTCATCATCATCTCACTCAACCGCTGACAAAACGAAACATCAATATATATTTCAGAAAATACATTTAAACATTAAAAAAAATCAATGAAAATTTAAAAAAAAATTGAACAAGCTGCAGCAAAACCTTAGACATGTCGCAGCCCGCCTTATATAAATAAGCGCTTATTAGGCCTACTTTGAATTACAATATTAGCTAATTTACCGGCCACGTAACGTTGCCGTTGTCGGTAGGTACTCGTATATCAATTATGTTTCACTTAGTAACGAATATTACTACAACCATTTACTAGTCTACTTTTACTATGGTCTAGAATCTAGATAATTTAAGTCTTTATAGGTGTATACTTAGAAATTTAATGTCTTGTATAGATATTACTGATATTATGACATACCTAGTGAACAAATGTTGTTTCACAATAGTATTTGTTGTTGTAAAGCTTGAGGTACGTGAGTGCTTTACGTGAGTCATTGGTTCGAGTTTCGCTGTGGAATATTTTTGGTTTAGTTCTTAGATTTTGAGTAAGACAATTTGCGGAGTTAGGTTTATGTTAATTACCACATACATTGAAAAGAGCAAAAATAATAAAAACCACAGCAGCCTTATGGTTATCCTAGTGTTAAGACACTCCGTTCCCCACTTTATTGCCAAATTCTGGAGTCGGTCAACCAGTCGGTTTTACAGTCACACTTTGTGCCGCTGCGCCACGACTGGCCTCAATTGGGCGTGTAAAGGTCAAAATATTTAGAACTCGAAATCGAAGTTACCCGACTTATCTAAGTTACCTTGTATACTTACAAGAAATGAAATATACCAACAGAAACAACATTACATTCAAAAACAAACAAACTAACATTCCAATACATTTTGTTAATCTCAAATCGTCTCGAGACAAAGCTTCATAAATAATAGAATAGACAAAAAACCGATCGTGACTTATTCATACGTTGCAAACAAGCTTTCTGTCAAGCAAATCTGTCACTTATTGCATATCGAGGGCCGCTTTCGTCGCATTAACATTTTATTAACATTTCCCGTGCTCCATTAGGGTTGAAATTTGAATATCTTTGGATCGGAAATGCACAAATTAAGCGAGTGATCTGTTACCGTCTGTAATGAGCTGAAAGGTACGTAATGACGAGGACAACAAAACAACACTTGCTTACCTCAAACCGGGGAGCGGACGCTGGTTTAGTGTGGAGGAGGATTTTTACTTTTTAGGTAAGTAGAGTTGTGGTGGTATCGCGCTTTGATATTCTTAATCAATATCTGAATATGAAAAAGAGAAATGAAATTAAGATCCACTTAATCTATAATTTTCCAATTTTAATTTATTTTTTATCTTTACGCTCTATCGCATACATAGTAGGAATCAGGAAACAGCAATAGATATATAGAGAATCGTTTCTGTTTAGACTGCTATTACGCATCATATCCAGGAGATACGTGAACCTAAAAAAATCTATAGTAATTAAAAAATACATTTATACTACAATACAAGATCCACATAATGTCAGCAATACTTATTAATAAGGAACGGTAGCTGCAGCGCGGACACGGCGAGCGACATTTGTAATGATACTAAATAGTTGCGCGCGGTAGGTGCCCCGTAAACGAGTAATGCATCCACCACTGTGGGACGGTGTCATATAACAACGGGAATAGTGGACAAAATTATAAAGAAATATTTATTTAATGTTTTTTTTTTCATAATAAATCAAATGAGAGATTAATGGAAACGGAAAGTAGGGGACAGAGTGTCTTAACACTAGGTTCCTTTAGACTACCCTGCGTGTGCGGGATACAGCGTTAAACTGATAAAAAAGATAGAGATAATAATTAAACTATAAGAGAAAAAAATATAGGAGAAGATAAGAGATAATTAAAAAATAAACTTTTCGTACATTTTAAGAATGGAAAAAGGACACAAATTGGACATCGTCCCTTGAAATCATTGTTACTGAAACAATAGTTATTAAACATTGATACGGATGTCATTGGAAGAAATACGTATATGTATATAAGTATCTTTAATATTTTAGTAAATAAAATACTAATGATATTTTTATAGCGCAATGAGCCGGTACTTTTAACCGTTATAAATACCGATATATTATGGTCGCGGGTTTGATTTCAATTCGGAGCAATATATTTTCTCGCCCTGACAAGACACTAGACATGAAAATCCGTTATTTAACGTGCAATATATCAAAATTATCCAAAAAGTGATGAACAGGGTTTTTTAATACTAAGCTTACTTTACGTAATGCTTACCATAATATATTCTTTGAATATGTCCAAACTATGCAAAAAAATATAAAAAAAATACTTATCAAATAGGTATAATAAAAAACATATTGTATAAAACCATCCAGTCAATAAGTCAGAGGCACCTATCTGCGTAATGTCTCGGGGCAGCATTTACATATTTTAATGAGCAGTGCCTATCGCGGTCCGTGGTCTAGATCCCAGCTATGAGGGCCTGGAGGCATTCAACATGGCTAGTTTGTTCTTCGGATGCTGTGCTATTTGTCGATTATCGTGTAAGACTTTAATTGCTTTGTGTGCAATCAATATTTCTGCACTTGTGCACTTCGTTGTTTCGGTAGAATTAGGTTGTGCCACTCAATAAATCTAAAATGGGCCACAACCTAAATGCTGTTGTGAAGAATGTATAAAAAATATTAATTTCTATTTGGGAAGACAAATTTGTCTGTGTTAGGTATATCAATAATCAATGTCTGAAAAATTTTATTAAACTGGAGAATGGAGTGTCTCTACACTAGATTATCTCTGATTACCCAAAATAAATGGGGAGAATGAATTATTTCTCTCTGAATTGACTTAATAAACTCTTGCTACTTGTTCACTGTTTACAGGACGCTTAAGCTGTTTACAGGACGCTTAAGCTGTTTACAGGACTCTTAAGCTGTTTTCTTTGCTTGAGTAAATGAATTATCATAAAGTAAAAAAAAAATTATATTACGCGAATAATATGATATCTAGTTTTTTGATGCTTCTATATGGACTTAAATCCATAGATAAAATCGATTAAAGATTTTTATAATTAAAGTTATACTGAACCTATCTGTTCTTCGTAACAAAACAATAATTAAATATGCATAAGTAGATAGACATAAAATTCATATTTTAAGGTCAAGCTTGAAAACCTTCCTAAACTATAACATTAAGGACATAGCACCATATTGACACTGGTATAATATCGTCTAAGCAAAAAAAAAACACAGCATTACAATACATATATACACACAAAACATTGTGACGAATATACAAACAAGTATTGTAAATAAAAATTAATTAACAATCTCCTAATTTCCCCCCTACCCCCACGTTGGTCACCGAGGGAGTGGGAGGGGGTGGGAGTGACGGACACCCTGTAATGTGCTACTGTTGAATTGCAAAAATCTCATTATGCTCTAACTGTCGTTATAGGAGTAATTAACTACCGGGCACTGTGGAAACTGTGGAAACACTGTGTGTTTTATTTGTTTTTTTTTTCGTATATCGTCACTACTATTTTTTTCATATAGATAAATCAAAAAATCCAGTGGTAAAAATTCTACTATGTTTATTAAGCCCCTGATTTTTTCCTTTCTTGTTGGTCACTGAAAGGAAGAGGGTAGGAAGGACTGATATCCTTTTGAATTGCAAATATCTCTACATCATCTGAATAAAATCTAATTAAAAATCACTAAATCTAGGCTAAAGACAACGTAATCCCGTGAACAGTACGTCTCACGTTACGTTTTAAGTTATTTAATGTCCAAGCGAGATACAAGTTATTTTTCTCAATTCTAATCAAACAAAACAAAAGTGAAATACCCTCAAATACACAACTAACAACAAGAAAAACAATATAAAAACCTAAAACAACAAAGTCTACTCTAAAGACGTCGCAGTCCCGTGTAATTGTGTTTCACGTAACGAGTTTTTTGGCGCCCACCTATACGCGGTGCAAGTTCATTTTTGTTATCTCTGCTCTGGGCACTGTATAGATAAACGATACTAACGCCGCTAGAGCTATTCATATTTCAATTTCATTACAAACTTTTTGGTAAAGCGATTGGATTTTAAATGCTTATTGGTTATGAATGGAATAGAAATTATATGTCCCCTTTTTTAAGGATTTTGATGAATAGTGTGACCATTTTTATATATAATAAAAAATATATAAGCGATCACTTTTTATATATAGAATAGAGCGAGCTATAATAAACAGAGAGAGCGAAAGCAGAGTGGAAATCGAACCAACAACCTGTCGCATTTACAGTCCCTTGTGACTGCACCACGACTGACCTCAAGCATTTTTCCTAATAATATTTGAACTTAATGACCATAATGTGAAGACAAAACCTCTAAACTCCATCACCTTCGTCTACTCAAAAAAAAAAACATTTCTAAACACACTTTATTGTGACAAAGTAAGATCTACCATATTGACATCATCTTCAAAATCTTTCACATGTTCATTTGTTTTTTCTTCGGGAACTTTCTTCTTTGGTTCAACGCTTAATAGTATTTTCTTCAGTTCAGGTGTATTCGTTTTGAGTATAGGGAAAGTTGTTTTACGACGTTTTTCTTTAGATGGATGATCACTTACTATTTTATTGAGGCGCTCTTTCTATAAACACAAATAAATTGATTATAGAAGGATAAATTACAAATCAGCTATGATTGAATTTAGTCACTAGTATTGCAATATTTTTGTAATTGGTCCAAATTAGCTTATAAATACATTGGCCTGAATATATAAAGAAAGCAGCAGTCATAATATTAACATAAATGTAATTTTTTATCAAATATTTTTAAATGGGTCACAATTATATATAAAAATTTAGGACGTAGCGTATTCGTTTCGTTCTCCGCCTTTCGCTCAATTTTCGGGACATTGCGTATGTAGTGGCGGAACTGAACTCCGCGCTTTATATGCAACATGTTACAAAGAAATGACACTGATGGTACACATTTTTGTAAACGGGATAGTTTGAAGGAAGATTTTTACTAACATACCATGTGTATTTCTAGAAAAACGGAAAAAGTCCCATATTTCATATCAATACGATAATCCTTATATGTAATACCCAAAAAAGAGCAAAAGCAATCTGATAATAATCTGTTAGAACAGTATCTATATCAATTAGGCATATCATTTCAACTTGAAAATAGCAGTTGCATAAATAATGCTTCATAACGGTGTTAGTTAGTGATTCAGATGTGAATTTAAATTAAAATTGCAATTAAAACACACGGAAACCGATTCATTATTTCGGAATGAATATGGATTCATAATTAGGTGCGAAAATAATGTAGCGTCAAACGTCATTGGAAATTTTCCCGTGTGATTCATCGCGTTGTTGTTTTTCTAATATATATTTTTTTCTGTATTTTCATAGTTTTTATCATATTTTGTAAGTAAGATAGGGAACATTAGTGGGGAATTATTGTTGGCAGTGTTGCCAGCACTACGATTAAAATAGTATTTATACGACAATTTACAAATATTACAATAGAATGAAAAACTAATATGATCAGATTACATTTATTTGTCAACAATTGTTCTCCAGTCCGCACCACAGACTTGAAATATTATGTACTCAAGAACTACGACACCTAAACTATTACGCTTCAGTAGTGAAATTTGTATAAAATAAATATAATCTTAATAAAGTGTTTTTAATTTTATAAAAGTAATTAACGAATTCAGTTAGGCAGGCGATGATTGCAATGGCGTCTATTAGAAAAAAAAAGCTTATACATTACATACAGTAACTATAAAGCTGATGTGATTGTTTGTGATTGTGTTTAAAACACTCCGTTCCTCACTTTCTGTCAAATTTTGGGGGTATTTCGTGTTGAGGGGCAGAACTCAACGCCGCGCTTTGCCTCGCCACCAGATCGAAGAAATGGAAATATAAATTTAAGTAAATACTTCATCTCCTCGAGTGGGGATCGAACCCACAATCAGTCGGTTTTAGTCACAATGTGTGTTGCGCCATGACTGGCCTCAACAATGAATCAAATTGTTTTTTTTTTGTTTTAGATATCTTTTTATCGTGAGAGGATTGATCACTTCAATGTAACACTGTAAGTTACTTCGGGCACTTATAAAATTATAATTATAAAATATATTTTTTTATTTCATTTCACCGCAGGGACGAAGCCACTGATAAAAGTTGTTATAAATGAACCTGAAGATAACTAAATCATAACTATATATAAATGTATATTTTTACTAACCAATGAAGGATTCCTTCTTACTAGTAATTTCACGTCGTCGGTATTTATTGTAGTGCGCTTAGCATGTCTGAGGGGAAAAATAAACTACGAATAGAAAAATAAATTACAATCATTATTATGATTTTAAGCAATTGTAATTAGAACTCCCATATCAATATTTTTCATTTATATTATTGAAAATTAGTGAAAATGCCTACTGCTGCCCCGAAATAATCGTGTGTGAATTTGATTTCTACTAGAGATTGTAAATGTTATATTGAACATTTGCATTTCTCACCTTACTAAAGAAAGCGTAGAGTTACATCACTCAACAAGTTCTAAATTCAGAGGAGAATGATGAACTAGGTTAGCTAGTTCAATTCAAAAATATCATCCCAGTATAAGGTAAGGTAAGGGTATGGAGAGTGAACATAATTTCAAGACACTTCCTTCTCCACTTTCTATTCGAGTTACAGACTGAAATGAACTTTAGATACATTGCGTGTTGAATAGCGAAACTTAGCACCAAAACATCGTAAAAAAAAGGTCTAAAAAGATCATACTTAGCAAAAGCCTCTAAATCTGAGGCATAAAGCGCAATCTTCGAGATGACCAACTCTGCAATAATAGCATTTGCGGGTCTCGTGATATCCAATCCCATACAGTGGCAGATTTCTACGCAAACGGCACGTACGTCCCGATGTATTGCCGAGCGAAGTTTCTGGAAAATGAAGCTTGTTACAGTGTTAAAGTTTTGGTCCTTCAATTTACTACATATTAATATTATTTAGCACTGCCTTTTATTGTTTTTAGTACTAAAAAAATATAATGTACACCGATAATGATTTGTTGTATTTGGGACATATGTCCCAAATACAACGGTCCATATGGACTGTAAATTTTATATTAATATAAAAAAAATACTGTATAAATATTTATAAGTTATAAATAGAAATATTAAAACAATATTCTTTTACAAATATCATCAATTAAAAATGAGCGCCATCTTTGAAACGCAGATAGAATTAAATAGACAGAAAAAATAAAAATATATTTGTTGCGTTACATGATTGAGATGGCAATGCAAGTTTCGTTTGAAAAAAAAATATTAAAATTTATAATTCTCATAAGATAAGATTTATATTTTACAAATCGAAATTAGCTCAATAGTATTTACATTTAAATGGTTTTGGTTTTATTCTGTATGATGATGTTGAAGTTTCCGGCCAATTTTGGCCATGGTTAAATTAAATTATAAAGTTTTAAAAAGCTATTTGGCGGGAACGTAACTTTTGGGGAATTCGGTTGGTTGCTAATGTTAAATAGTTATAAAACTACAGTAGTATTAAAAATTACTAATAGTGCCAAAAAGGAACATTAAATTTATTTTAAATATGTATAAAATTACCTCAGTGGCTGATAAGTTTTCATATGTAGTCATTTCTTTAGTATAAAGATCTCGATCAAAACATAAATATTAATAATGGTTATTGTGAATTATTATTATTTTACTATTTACACGAAAACGCCAATGTAATATTATTTAATTCCTTTAAACGGACGTAACATAACCTTAAATAATAGTTTGTAAATAAAGCAAAAGTCAAAACATAAATGTCAGTTGACAATTTTCAAGTGCAAGCGAATTTCAGTACAGATACAAAATAGTGAAAACGAATTTAATATTATAAATTTTTTATAATAATTGTAAAATAAAAAGTGTAGGTTAAAAATTAAATAAATTAAATTAGCTTCACGCTTTATCCAGCACAGCAGGGTAGGCAGAGGAAACCTAGTGTTAAGACACTCAAATTGTGGGCCACGCGTCTTGAACTTCTTCTGGTTTTTGTGCAATTTATGCCGGTGCGGTCATCGTGTCTTTGTATAAAGACAAAGGTTCACAGATAGACTGCGCAAATATGGCTATCACTTTGATTACCTGAAGTAGATCTGGAAGAGGGTGTATGAATCAAATATTTTCCTTATGCATATCGCATAAGCACGGAAAAATTCTTAGCCATTAACCAAAAAGTTTTCTGTGCTTTTGTGGGCTTGGACAGCAACTTTCGTGACAAACAGAGTCGTGAGGACGAAATTTAGGAGATACTACCCCGGTACAATGTGAGCAGACCCTTGGTGCAAACTGTAGTTTTTTACAGAGATTTAACATTCAATCGGGTGTTAAGCGCCATGTCGACACGACATTAATATTTGTAGTTTTAAAAATAGATAAAGTGAAAATGGGATAATAAAATAAAAATATTATTAAATTTTGTTTATTGAGCGCTCTGTACAGTTTTCAAGTAACAATCCAACATTAGTTCAACCATGAATATATTTAATTTATATTTGCATTGTTAAAATATTTAGTCACTTTTTCGTAATTTCAACTTTCTTAATCTTATTTTCCAAAATATATTTTCATATTTTACAATACATTTTATTATTTGTTATCCAATACATTTATATTTTATATAAATACAGTTGAAACCCGATTATTCGGGCTGAAAATATTATACGGACTACCAACTAGATATATGAACACACAACGTAAATTATATATGTGTAGTACGGTCGGTGAGTCGTGACTGAAATGAAGTTAGCCGAAGATGGCTGTAGATTTTATCAACCCCCGAAGAAAACAGAGGTTCTTATAAGTTTGATGTGTGCGTATAGATTTGTATATATTTTGGTATCGTAGCTCTCAAACAGAAGAACCGATTTAATGTATGTGAATTATGTTCAACTGTTTATACATTATCAGCTAGCGAGTAATAGCACAAAAATTCTAAAAGCCTTAGCTTTAGCTAACTTTAGCGCAACCAAAACTCGTCAACCGTACTGTAAATGACAATTGATTAAAAGACAAATCTTGTAAAAGTAATGGTTGTAACATTACTACTTAGTGTATATGTACATACCTAATATACATTTTATTTCATGAGTTGAGTCAATTATTTCCTTATCATTCATCAATTCAATTATTTCAAATCATCAATTTATTTCAAATCTCTTTTTCTCGTTAATCCATTCAGTGAAGCAATACAACTAGCCCGGTTAATTGGGTTTCTACTGTATACAAAAGATTATTTTTAAAGGCATATCTATACATTATAAACATATACAGGACATACATAGTAAAGACACATTGCCAAACTATCTAAAAAATTTTGCTTAACATTTTAAATTCTATTTGCGATGTAATATTTGTGTCATATTTTATCTATATTCCGTAACATGATTGAAATTATTACCGCTCACCAAAATAAAGCAAAGAAAAATAATAATAAAAAAAGTGTATAAATTTTAAATTAGTTTTAATAAAAGAAACAAACATTCGTTTTTATTAATTACACACCTCATGTAACTTTATTCAAGGTAAGTATACAAAAAAAAAATATACCTCAGTAAGAAAAAGCAAGAGTATTTTAAATGTTGAATTTAAAATTTCATAATCATCATATTTCAGTTATTTAAGATCATATCGTTTTGTACAATTCTAAGCTTCACGCTGTATCCGACATTAGAAGAATGAGCTGAGGGAACCTGAAGTTAAGAAGTTTCTTAACTTTTGTTTAAATTTTGAGCCGTTGCGTGTTGAGAGTAGAAACTTAACGCCGCGCTTTGTTTTGCTACCACACTGAGGAAATGTAATTATCAAAAATTACTTATATGAATGGTAATCGAACCCGCTTGTGCTCAACACGTAAATCAATAATTTTAATTAGATATTTCATTTAAACACTTTTATTGGCAATAGATATAAAAATATCTTTTAGGTAATGCATTTGATATGATTCTTATATTTTTTTATTGTACGATGTACAGATATACATTTATTATATTTGAAAATAATATGTTTTATTTAGACTTTTTTAACAATCTGTACGACATCTTCATCTGATAGGACATGATCGATACCAACTTTCTGCGGCTGATGTTTCACAGACGAACCCCATACTAAGGCACTGGAAAATAATTATTATTGTTTATTCACTTATAGTATTCATTTAGTAACTAAAATATTTATAAAATTAAGTCTTTTGTATAATAAATAATTAAAACATTTGCTTTTACACACAACAATTGATTTTACATTTTTATTTTATTCAATACAGACAGATGATCCATTCATTTGATAAGCCGTCACTTCTTTAAAATCCTTTATTTTGATGATATTTACAATTTTTTAATTTATTAATTAACTTATTTTATTGCAGTATATTTCTTATCTGTACTCAGTTTGTCGGTTAGTCTATAACTTAGGCTATGTTCTAAATTTTTTACGTTATATCAAAACTATTTATTTTCAATTGTTAAGTCTATAAGCTAAGAACACTCAAATGGTATATTATTTGACACCATAATATTTAAGTTTTTACAATATCAAGAAGGTTCCACTTTATAATTGAACCTTCTTGATATTGTAAAAAATATATATTTGTGTGCCTGTAAACAGCTAGGTTGTGGGTTGGGATTCCTATATAAACAATATTTACTTTTTTATAAATGAATGTGGTCTAAGATATCATTTTTTTCATAATATTTATAATGAAATATAATTAATTTTTGAATAGTATGCAGTATACTTACTATTTAAACTCTTTAACAATAGATCTATGCAATTTGTTACAGAAGTCCTCTACACTCGTCCTATCGGCGTGCAATACAACTGGTGCATTATAGTCGGGCAACTGTCCTTTGGGCTTTGTATATATTCTTATTAATTTGAGATATTCCCACATTTTCTCCAATAAATCGTCAAAATTCCATTTGTGGTGAGCCGAGATGGGGACGCAGTGAGGAATTTTATATATAACGTCGAGCTCTTCTATGCTTATTTGATCTGAAATAAATTATAATATGATCAATAATGAGATGCTATTAAATGATTTTTCTGGTTGTATAAATAGAAATAAACATTAGATCGGTGTAAGTATATATTAAAAAAAAATTATAACATCACAAATCCATTCCCTTTTAAAGTATTTGAAAGTTTAATAAAATAAGCTTAGTAAAATAAATTTAATATATTTGTGATTCCAATTATAAGAAATAAATTTTGTTAAAAAAATTATATTACATTAATTAAATATATTATTATGTCAGAATATTTCGTAAGCTTTTTGTTTACAGTCCACGAGAACATAAATTGAACCATTTGATGCACAATTCGAATAAACTATTAAACAGAAAATAGTGAAATGCAATGAAATAATTCAATAAGTTACCTTCCTTATAAGGGTAATTTTATTTCTTTTATACTGTAGTAACAAAAGTAATTTTTTTAGCTCCACACTATATCTCATAGTGACAGAGTAGACAGAGGGAACATGAGCATTTAGTTTTAAGACACTCCTTTTCTCACTATCTGCCGAATACTTAAGACATTGCGTGTGGAAAGACGGAACTCAAAGCTGTGCTTTGGCTCGCTACCAGAGCAAGGAAATGATTTAATACTTCATTTCTCCCGAATCGTATCGAAGCCACAACCGTCGCGCTACGTCACACGTTTGTCCCACTGGGCAACAACTGCTTCACATAAGTGATATTTACTGTTTAAAATAAACCTACCAATTTTATTCAACAAGTAAATGCAGGGCACATATATTCTATTGCCCTCAATGACATCGATCAAGTCGTCACTGTTGGCGTCGTAACGTAGTGTTATATCAGCATTGTGTATTTTGTATTCAGAGAGGATAGTCTTCACTGTTTCTAGGTCTAGCTCAGATTGTGGACACTGGAAAGAGAAGAAAATAAATAAATATATGAACTAACTTCATTTATAATAAACAAAATAAAAAAATAATAATAGAGAAATTTAAAATTATATTGTTTTTTTTAAGCTTCCACCATAGTATACTGCCTACCCAGGCACGGGGAACCTAGTGTTAAGAAACTCCGTTCTTGAGTAAGATAATTCCGTTCCCCACTTTCCATCGAATTCTCGAGGCGCATTATTCTCGCATGTTGTGGTGTATCTTAACACCATGCATTGTTTAGTTCCGAGAGCAAAGAAAATGAAAATATTAAATAATTCATGCCCTTGAATGGGAACCCACAACCTATTACGTTAACAGATGCAGGCTTGTGCTCCTACACCATGACAGACCTCCTTCTTGCATAGAAACATTATGGTAAAAAGTACAACTCTTATTAGAAATTTGTCGAAAGCAACATCAAAATAAAATATATTTTGTTACTAATAAAAATAAAGAAATTTGTGTTTCCACATTCTAAAGTACCACTATTACTTTCACAAATAAACCGACCTTAGAGTTATCTATTTCTTACAAGTAAAATTTATCCATAAAAATAAAATATAACATCATATAATAATACTTACAGTGGTATTCAAATTGATGCCGCCTTTATCTTTCTTCCTAAAATATATGTTGGGTGGTTGTTTGTTTAACCTTAGGCCGAAACCTTCCAATTCGTGTTCTAATAGTTTCTTATGTTGCAAAGGTTTTAGGACATCCAAGACTATGAATACCAGACTGCAAGTTCGAGCTACGGCTATTACTTGACGACCTCGACCTTTGCCGTCTTTAGCTCCTTCAATGATACCAGGTAAATCAAGTAACTAGAATGTTTCAAAACTGTTATTACGTTTGTACTGTTATTAATGTTATAATGATGTCTTTGATTCTTGTTTGATATAAATTTAAAATGCTTTTTATTTTTTTACTGTAGTATTAGGCTTAACAATCCCAAAGTAGAAATGGGTCACTGGGTCACTAACAAATATACATATATAGATACTTTTTTCAGATTTATGTTGAATGCAGCATAAAACAGGGCAGGCAAAGAGAAGCCAATGTAGCACTCTGTACTCAACTTCCCTGAATTTGAGATAACAATTGAGTTAGTGGTAATCAATGCCATCTAATATCTCAACTGAGCGAGGAATTGGAGTGGTGATCATATCGACAATTTTTCTAGGTCTATAGAACACTGATTTAAGAATATAAAATTATAACCTTATTTGCAATGAAACATTATTTTACTACAAAGTATATATATAACATACTTAATATTCAAAGATTAGAGTAATGACAAATATTTTTTTTTCATATTTTAGCTTCACAATATGTCTCATACATTGCAGGTGAAACAAATATAGTCTAAGACCAGACTTATTATAGATATATTATAAGTAATTTTGATTCTTTGAATGAACATATAAAAAAAGCTACCACTGGTTCAGAAGGTAGTTCAGCAGGTGAAGCCATGTTTGGGTCTCTTGTCTATTATAATTTTATGTTAATTTACATCCAAATGCTAATACATCAAATATAATAATTATATAAATACCTGAATCTTAGCTCCCTTATATTTTATACAACCAGGCACTGTTGTGAGCGTTGTGAACTCATATGCCGCCACTTCAGAATACACGCCTGCTAAATTTGAAAGCAATGTTGACTTCCCCACTGATGGAAAACCAACAAATCCTATTCTTGCATCTCCAGTTTTGGCAACATCGAAACCTAGTTAAGATACATAAGTTCTTAAATTTTAGTATTATATAGAATATGTAAATGATTATTTACAAGTCCAGTTCAGTTAGAGGCCAGTTGTGGTGAAGCGGCACGAAGTGCAACTGTAGACTGACTGGTTGTGGGTTAAATACCCACTTATATTTACTTAAATTTATATTACCATTTCTTTGCTATGGTGTCAAGGCAAAGCGCAACATTGAGTTCTGCCACCTAACACACAATGCCTTCAGAATTCAGCAGAAAGTGAGGAATGGAGTGTCTTAACACAAAGTTTTCTCTGCCTACCATGCTGTATGGGGGATACAGCTTGTAAGCTGATTTATTATTTATAAGTGTTCTATTTGTCCAGAAATCTCTGTTGTATATAACATTCATTTCTAGTAGCATATACTATATATTTTTCAAATAATTTTGTATTGTATATAGCTAAGTCACATTGTACTTTCATATTAGGTATAGGTATATAAAAGAAATAAGTGGTTTCACACTTTTTCTTAAATTGCAGCTGAGTTTAAAGAAATCTAGTAATCAGACATTATATATATAATCTGATTATTATTATATTATATGATAATATAATAATAATCAGATATCTAAGAACTTTAAAAGTTGGAAATTCCAACTAATTTTATAGATATTGTGTTGAGTGGTGGATCTCAATGTCGTGCTTTGTAAACCAGAGAGAATAAAGGAAAATAATTTAAACATGATTCATTTATCAGGATGTTTTAGTGTATAATACAATGCTGTAAAAAGTATTTACTTTAAAACATGTTCATTACCTTCACCAGTGGCACCGCCACCGCCTTTAGGGGTGATTAGTTCACGTCTTAACTTAGCTAATCGCGCTTTAAGTAAGCCCAAATGAAGAGCTGTAGCTTTATTTTTTTGCGTGCGAGCCATCTGGAATATGTAAACAAGTCTTTGCATTTCATTTCATTTAGATTTTTGTTAACATTTTCTTATGATTAAATTATTATTATTATTTTTTATGTTTCAGATAATCCTTCACATAATTAAAATTTTTCTAAAAAGTTATAACCTATATAATTACAAACCTCGGACTCTATAGCCGCAATTTTTTCCAGTATAGTACTCATGATTGCAGATTCTATATATGTTTACTGTAATTTTAATGCGTTATTATAATAAATAAAATAATCGTAGCTTATATTATACGTGTACTTAATATAAGAAGGAAGCGTGTCAATCTTCCTTAATCAGTCGGCGCGGAGACCACGAATGACATTTGATAGTGATGTAATCAAAAGTTAGAATGTACTTGTACGCTTTTTATGAAATGTTGATAATGAAATAAATTGTAAACATTATTGATTGTAGACATTATTTACTTAGTTTATTATTATTTTGTAACAATACAATTAACTTGTAGGTAGATAAACAAAATATTTTTCTTTTATAAAATCCTATTGCTTAAAAATAAAATCGTAAAACTAATGTAAATATTACCTTTTATTTTCATAAAATATATTTTAGCTTATTTCAATATATAAATATTTTTTGTTGCCATTCCTTAAGGTTATGTGGTATTTATCATAGAAGCATTAACTAAACGTTTCTACTCGTTCCTATATTATACAACAGAGGGCGCTGTTTAAATTGAACAACCACCCAAAAGATGGCACTAGCATGATAAAATAAATGGGATTAACCACGTGGAAATGGCTTTGCCCGCAGGTTTGCGCCACGAACATAAAGTCTGTAGAAGAAACTATGGAAAACCGTTTGTAGGTTTGAACGGGAATGCCTCAGTGCAATCTTGCGCGCCCTCGCGGCTGTGTGTCTCGCGGCACAGAGCTTACAAGTTTACGAACTTGGCAGAGTGAATTTTTCCCTTCGATATGAAAACATATACTTAGTTCTACTAGTAAAAAAAACAAAGGTGGAAAATGTTGCATTTTCAATTTATAGTTTTAGTTGATAATAGCTTAAGAAAGTTGTTATAAGTGTATTAGTAATTAAATTATATGTTATAATAATAATAATAGGTAAGTAATAAGCTTAATTATTTAAATTACATTTAGGTGGTAGGTAGGTGTTGAGTAAATGTAATAATTAATTAAAACCATTATTGAGTAACTATAATAAATTGGGCAGGTATGTTTTTCAAATAGTTGTGCTAATGTAAACATATTCTTTTGTATTGCTGTTTATTGTTGAAATTTTTATCAGGCTTTCCAATCTATGTAATTGATTAAGTCCACCTTGATAAATGATGTAATCAGAGACGGAAGTTATAATAAACAAATAGTGTATTTAAAAACCGGCAAAATCAACTTATGTGTATATAAGTAATATTTTTTTCTTTTCAGATGAAACGCATTCAATACTATATACTTAAAGTAAATAACATTTAAACCAATAACTTAATAAGCATAAAGCAATTTAAAAATGAAGACTGTCAAATATATCTGTGTTTAAAATTAAAATGTCATCCGTAGTGTCGTTAGATGGACGGGATAGGCCGGGTTTAATACGACGTGTAACAGCGAGTTGCGCGCGCGCAGCTTGCACGCAAATAGGATTGGTTATATTAGTTGTGGTATATGTGTTGCTTGGTGCTGTACTATTTGAATACTTGGAGTCAGGACCAGAGGTGAAGAAGAGGACCGCGATACAGAGGTCAAGGGACGAGTGCCTGAAGGAACTTTGGGCTATAACAGGTTAGTCAGTGTAAAATAAGGAATATAAAGGAAATGTTGTTTTATACTGTCATTATTAAATTATTACCCAACTAAAGCTATTTGTGGGCTTTCTTAAAAAATATTGTAGATCTCATCTTTTAGATTGTAGGTAAATAAATTCTCTATCAAAAAAATTATGGACGAACAATATTATAAAAAAGTAAAGAGAAGAATATTAAAGACCTACAGCCAATTAAAATATGCCTGAGAGAGATAGTTGTCTTTATAGAGTATATTTTTAAAAGAACTCTTTGATCTAGAGAAAATTAAGTCAATAGAAGGAAGACTTTATTGAAATTATATTTTTCACATTTTATTTTAATAAAAAAATGTAAAAGGAGTAGCGAAATCGTGATGCTTTTAAAGTGAAGTATTCGAATAAAATGAAATAAGTAAAACAAATAATGATACTAAATACGCTGTAACGATCTTTAATTACTATGGAAAACTCAAATAAGACAAAAATAGTGGGAAGGCATAATAAAAGTTTGTAAATAAATCATTCTGAATATATAATTAACTTGTTTTTTTTATGGAAGTGCAAATATATTATTGTTGTACCAAATTATGGATATGCCTCGATCCTCAGTCAGATACGTCTTAATCTCTTAACTGTACTATACAAAAGCTTTTCTTTATTAATAAAGGAGTTTTTATTTGCAATAACATTAATATAAGACACTAAAACATTTACTATCAAATCTAATTATAATACATATTGTATTTGGAAAGTCAACTAAAATCTGAAACTATTCTCGTTCTCATTATCGCAAAATTTCACCTTCACAAATGCCAACCCCTTTGAAGGCTTGAATGGGCCTAAAGTGAAATTAATTGGATTCCACACGAACCAACAACTATCGGGTTGAAAATTATTAATAGCTGACAGATGGCACTGACCGACGTTTTATTGTTTTACTATCCTTAGCTACATTTATTATTAATAATAGAAACAGTTATCGGATATCTTTAAGCAACTAGGTCAATTAACTTATTAAAATGTAATAATAAGATCGAACGCTGATTTTTAATTACAACTTCGTGTGTTCACCGTACAATGTGTATGGTATGGTTCTTTGATTATAGCGTTCCGAGCGTGCCAGTAGAGCACATATCACTTTGCCAATATCACGTTGTGTGGAGAAAACACGAAGGAGGTTGTGCGGTAAAAAAGAGATAATGTTACACAGTAGGAGAATGCATATTAAAAAAAAGATCCAGTTTAAAATTGCCTTCACCTAAAAAAATAAAAATAATATATACATTATATACATAACACAGAGGATTAGTAATAAGAAATATAATACAAAGGTGTTAGCTTACAATTTGATTTTGTTATATCTAATATATTTACATAAAAATTTACATAGAGGACTAAACACGAACATTAACAAACATAGAACATTAAAGGGGCGGGAAACGAGTGACGACGACGAGTGCTCAAGTGCTGACAATAAGACTAGAAAAACAAAACAGAACAGTATTAATTATATCTACTCGAAAACTATTTTTGAATAGCAGTATTTTTGCTTTTCATATAATATTTTCGTAATATTTATATGAACAATAGCACATAAGAATGTTGCAACTCACTTATTGTTGCTAGCAACTCTGTAGCGCGTATTTCTTAGTTGGTCAGAGCGCTTGGACGATTTTCAAAGAGGCGCGTGTTTAAATCCCGATACGGTAAAAATGTTATATGTTTTCTGAAAAGTATTTTTCTTTCCCAAATATGGAATAAGACTTCTCATTTATAATTACAAATCTTTTCAACCTATACAAGCCATTCGTTTGCTTGATCGTTGCCATAATATCAACATTGATATTAATTGAATTCTACACAAAACGCACACGATTGTTTTCAAAGTTATTAATGATCGACAGACGGCGCTGACCGCGAAGTCTTTGTCCCTTTAGACTTAAGAGTACCTATTCATTGAAATATTTTGATTGCTCCAATATAAATCAGGTTAGAAATCAATGCTAGATACCTAAATGTACCTGATAGTACCTAAGTGTTACTTTGTAAATACTAAATACGTCAAAGTATTCAGTCGTTACTCCGTTACTAACTTTTGGCATAACGATATTATCGCAATTATTATTGCTATGTCCATTGATTGGTCGAAATACAATCAAATATCAAATTTATAAAAAAAATAAATAAATCAAATCAGTTTCCGCGTGTTGTGTGACGGAACTCAACGCCGCGCTTTGCCTCTATATCAAAGCGAAGAACTGAAAATATAAATGTAAATAAATATTTAATTTCTGCGAGTGGGGGGATCGAACCCACAAACAGACGATTTTATAACCACACTTTGTGCGCCGGCGCTACATACGTCTGGCCTGGAAATTTACTTTAAGTTTGTTTTATATTATCTTTGAAATCTGAATATAAGTGCGCCTACGTGTTGCAAATAGAATGTTTCTAAACGCATGTAATTGCTTTGTCTTTCAACCTACTACTCTAGTCGAGTACAAGTTTGATCTAATAAATAATTGAAGGACTACACATATATTAATGTAAATGTCTTTCATTTTCATCTGGTTAAATTCAACGTACGGCAACCAACTAAGACGAATATAAAAAGAATAATTTATTTAAATCAGCTTCACGCTGTATCCCGCACACAGCAGGGTAGGCAGAGGGAACCTAGTGTTAAGACACTCCGTTCCCCATTTTCTACCGAATTTTGGAGGCATTGCGTATTGAGTGGCAGAACTCAACGCCGCGTTTTGTCTTGACACCAGAGGGAAGAAACGGAAATACAAATTTATGTAAATATTTCACCTCCTCGGGTGGGGATTGAACCCACAACCAGTGGATTTTACAGTCACACTTTGTGCCGCTGCACCACGACTGGCCTCACATAATTTATTTATTTCTAAAAAAATCCAACATTAATAAAAAGCCTTAAAAAAATCGTAGCAACTTTTCTTTAACTATACAGAGTATAGTGCTTGAATGTGTACTCTATAAAAATGTAATTATGTTTGATATGGTAAATAGCAAATAGGCTTCTGGGTATTATAGACATTCAATTTTAGTAGTTGTAAAAGTTAATTTCAATTATAATAGTATTACTTTTATGTACATAAAGGAACCACCTTATAATACAGTCTACAAAAACGTTAGTACTTTCATTGCTGGTGACAGTGACTGTCTGTAATCGATATAGTTGTGGGTTCGACCTATAATCAAAAGCATTATTCTTTTTATTTTTATTTTAAATATAGAAAAAAGTCATCATGACGCAGGGGTAGAAAGATATGACTGTAACTCGATGTTTGTGCGTTCGATCCCCACCCAAGGGAATGAATGAATGAAAACCAATCGCCCGTCGTTCACTTTCGCTCTTCAACACGCAATGCCTCGAAAAATTTGACGGAAAGTGGGGATAGGAGTGTCTTAAAACTACGTTCTCTCTGCCTACCCTGTTGTGTGCGGGGTAGAGCGAGAAACTCATGTTCATTTTCAATATAGAAAAGGAAACGCAAAGCTCACGTTAAAAGCCAAATGGTCTAATTAAGAAAACCCCATATAAGTCTAATTAATCAGAACGGAACGAGCAACGACGACAGCTATTTTCATTTAATAATGTGATTTCATCGTTAAGATTTCTTGAAATAATGAATGTAAGCAATTCCATCTTAAAATCGCAAGCTTTCTTAATGAGTTCATGTTTGGTAGAAAGATTAAGGCAGTCGTGGCGCAGGGGCACAAGGGTGCGACTGCAAAGCGACCGTTATGGGCTCGATCCCCACTTGGGGAGTGAAATATTATTTATTCACATTTACATTTTCGCTCTGGCACCAAGACGAAAGTCCGGCGTGGAGTTCCGCCATTCAACATGCAATGCTTCCAAAAAAATCGACGGCAAGGGGGGAACGGAGTATTTTAACACTAGGTTCCCTCTGCCTACCTTCCTATAATTTTATTATTATTAGAAAAAAAAATTATAAAATAATAAGATGATTTATGAATGTCTGTTCAACCTGCACATAATATAATAATATAATATTATAAATAAATACATCAAATAAATAAGCTTCAATGTGTATCCCGCACACAACAGGGTAGACAGAGGGAACCTAGTGTAAAGACACTCCGTTCCCCACTTTCCGCCGAGTTCTGGAGGCATTGCGTGTTGAGTGGCGTAACTCAACGCCGCGCTTTGCCGAGCGAAGAAATGAAAATAAAAATGTAAATAAATACGTCACTCCTTCGAATGGCGATAGAACCCACAGTCACCCCATACCCACCAGGCGATGTTACAGTCACTTTCTGCCCCTGCGCCACGACTGGCCTCGATATAATATTATAGGCTTCCTCTTTAGTTCCACAGAGTTTGCGCTTCCATTAACTATCATGTATCGTCACTGATTTTTTTTATTTTTTATTTTACGTATATGAAATTATAGTGCCGCAAATACGTTTAGCTTTTCCTGTAATTTTTTATTGATCTGCTTAGACAAAATTCGACATATTTAATACGCAAAAACTATACTATAATTTTAGTAAATTATCTTTAATTTATTATTATATAGATGGGATTATGTTGTCGTTAACCTCGTTTTTGGCTTCTCAATAACACACCGCGGTGTTGTCAAGACGAATCGATTCTCTTCATTTGTCAATATCATTTCTATCGCTTTGATCTTAGAAAGCAATAATAATGGTGTTTGTTAATCATCAGTTGAGGTTCTTTTGTACTATAGGTATATAATATTGTAAATACATAATTATATTATATTATTGTTTCTGATTATATTATAAAAGTATAATTTTGGATTGAATACCTATACTTAAGCATTAAAAATAAAATAAGTGATGTAGCCGTGACTTTTTGTAAACAAGATTTACACAGCTACACCTTACCTAACAAAAAAAAACCGCTATAAATCTTTTTTAATTGTGGATTTGGACTGTTATTATAAGATTTTCTTTAACGAACACACAATATTATTTACAAATAATTATTGTGAACTTATTCGCTGTATAATAATACAACAAGTAATATTCTACTACTTAGTTAATTCAGTCCAGTCGTGGCGTAGCGGCACGAAGTGTGACTGTAAAACCGACTGGTTGTGGGTT
>DWAN01000364.1:0-24970 GCA_018230445.1 Heliconius hewitsoni | reverse complement strand
ATTTATATTTCCATTTCTTCGCTCTGGTTTCGAGGCAAAGCGCGGCGTTGAATTCTGCCACTCAAAGCACAATGCCTCCAGAATTTGACAGGAAGTGGGGAACGGAATGTCTTAACACTAGGTTCCCTCTGCCGACCCTGCTGTGTGCGGGATACAGCGTAAAGCTGAAGCTGTAAGAACACATTTCACATTTATAATATAAATAGGATAGATATCATATATATAACTAAGTATAAGGTTCAATAACTACATTTAGGTACTGTGGCGGTTCCACACCATGTTCATCCGGGTCAGTGTCCCCCGGGTCGGCGCTGTCCCCTCCGCCAGCCTCGCCCCGGTCAGCGATGCCGACATCGTCAGCCACTTTGCAGGAGTTCTTGAATACGACTACGCATTTCTCCAGTCTCACTTTAAATGGTATGCTATATTGAATACACTGTTTATGTATTGATTTATTGCCATGGACTTAAATGTAGACAAAAGAAATAGTAGAAGTTATGTATATATAGAACTCCACAGGAAACCTTGATGCAAAAGCCTTGTATTAGTTAATTTTAAATTAAATAATAACTTTAGACAAATATTATGATGCTTGCTTGGCCTGGAGTATTTTATAAACAATTTTTGGTCCCAGATCGTGAACAGCGCGAGCTGTACTCCGCAGCGATCACCATCCAGAAGGCGTACCGGCAGTACCGCGGCCGCGTCCTGCGGCGCCGCGCCGCCGCCGCCGCCGTCACCATACAGAACTGCTACAGACGTTATAAACAGGTCTGCTTTCGTTTCGGTACCTTTTACACTGTAAACGTGTTAATAACTAAATAACGGCGATAGATAAATTGTAGCGTTGAGTTCCTCCATTCAGCAAGTAGTGCCTCAGACTCGAATGGGATGCGACGATCGGATAGGTTGTCTCTGCCTACCCAGTTTTATATAGAACACATAGTAAACCTGAAAATATATTTTAAAATTTTAATTAAGCCTAAGTTCCCTCTGCCTCCCAATATTAAATACCCGTAAAAGTGTAAAGCTGGAGGCTTTACTGCACATATTTCTAAAAAAAAGTAACAAAAGTCGGTTTTAACGCTAAAAAGCTACCTTCTCTACCAGCCAACCTTGTAGCTACATAGTTTATACAGAAATAATAGTTTCAATAGAAATACACAATTTGAAAGCAAATCAACTTTCTTACTATCACTACATATATTTCCATTTTTTCGCTCTCCGTTCCGCTCTACAAGCAATCCTTCGGGAATTCGGCATAAAACGGTTCACAAGATATATTCCGGTGAATGACGGAGGATGATACAGCGGAGTCTTAGTAAAAGAATAAAAATTTTACCCCTTGTTACAGTTACAGGAACTCCAAAAGCTAAATTTTCAGCCAATTCAATAAAACAGTTATTTTTCAATAACTAAGTCGTTAAAATAACATTCTTATTGATATAATTTTTTTGATTTATGAACCGATTAAAATAAAACAAACACGTAAGGGACGTTTACCAAAATATTATAGTAAAATTTCATTTAAATCAATTAAGTCGTTTCTTAGAACAGCGTATATAAAACGCTCAAACCAACCAATAATTATGTTGTTGTTGTTGTTATTGAATGCCCCTAAAACAAAATTGTGTTTGCAGTAAATAATTTGTTTCAGTTCGCGTATTTGAAGCAGATGCACGCGGCGGCGACCGTCATACAGCGCGGGTACCGCTCTCACAGGGAGAGACGACTCACCGCTACGCCTATTAAGTGAGTTAAAATGTTTTATTTATATCTTCGTCTTTGTCTGATTGTAAACGCGACGGTTGTGGGTTCGATTCCCGCTCGGGGGAAGGAATTATTTTCATTTTACCGTTCTAGTAACGAGACAAAGCGGGGCGTTAGGTTGTGCCACTCGACACGCTTAGTTTCGAAAATTGGGCGGATAGTAGGGAACGAAGCGTCTTAAGTGTTAAGACATTTCGTACCATTCCACAGGTTCCCTCTGCCTATTCTGCTATTTGACATTTATAATTTAAATATAATGAGTTACCATCTAAGTGTTAAGCTAAGAAAAAAATACATGCAAAATTCGAGGACTTTCTAGTACTTAACTAACACGGGTCATTCAAATGGCATATCGATTGCTTTTATTTTATTTGTGAATATTTTACATATAAAAACTAAGAATATTTCTTTGGAACTTTTTACATATTTTTCGTGTTTTTGTATGCAATAATCGTGACATTGAGCCAGTGCATGATTGGAGTTATCCTATTAATCCCATGCTATTAACTTGTTAAAGGCGATGCCTAGCAACGTCAAATCAATAAATTATCGATGAAAGATTTTATTGTAATAGCTTATTTTCTTTTTATTATGTTATTACTGATGATAAATTTAGTTTTTTTTTACGAATAAAATATAAATTCCGTGCATATAAAATATAAAACAAAACTTCTCAACTTCTAAAATTATCGCTTTCAACCTAAAAGACTGCTTAGTATATTATTAGTGTAAATTGTTGAAAATGTCGCACATTCGATATTTATTTATCCTTCTATATCAATTTTGTTTATGAAAAATGTCTTTCATCTTCTGTCAATCATTTCCTATTCTGGAGTTGCTTAGCAACGTCTTTTAAGTACTGATTTTTGGGTTATACATACATATAAGGCGACACCCGTTGCGTACGTGGCGCCAGTGACCGTAAACGCAACAGTTCTGAGTTCGATTCTATTTACGGGAATGAATTGTTTTCATTTTCTCAAGTAACAAAACAAAGCGAGATAGTGAGTTTCACCAATCAACTTACAATATCTTAGTGTCTTAACACTAAGTTCCCTCTTGCCCTTCTTGGTTGCCCTGCTATTTATGAAATACTTTAAACATATAAACATAATGTATATTACTAATGTAATTGAATTATTACTGAAGTTCATAAATTTTTCGAATGATAATTGTATGAAAAGTTAAATATTGCAACTAAAGTATTGTTCATATAAATAACTATTTTACAGGAGAACTTATTCTCAAAGACGTCAAAATCAAGCGGCGAGAAAAATACAACAATTTATGCGACAGTCCAAGATCAAGTAAGTGCCATTATTCAAAAAAAGTTAAATAGACCAAAATAAAGAAAATTTTATTTATTTATTATTTATTATATATATAAAAAAAGGGAGAAGATATAGTCTGTTAAATATTACAGCTAATATAAAATTAATAATTAAAATAATCAAATGATTTTGGGAACATTATTTATATAATAATATTTATTTTCAGTAACAGTAAAAAGAGATGATTAAAATGCTTATATATAAGTTAAATTTAAAAAAAGTATTAATTAAAAAAATGTGTATCTATACGCAATTACTCCAGTAATAGGGGGTGGTAGGTGATAGAACATAGTGTCTTAAAACTCCATTCTCAATTAATAGCTCACTTAGAGACGTGTGAACTGAGTGATGGAATCTAACGCCGTTTCTTATCTTAGGCAGCATGGGATATAAAATTATTTAATTCAACCAATCTTTCGAGTAGGAATCAAACCCACTCTTACTGTCAAACAAGTTCCAACTCCACGACGTTGACGCCAAGTTTTTTTGCTGTCTGTACATTTTTATGCTGTAGACGCATATTTACCACCGTAGTAGAAAAATAATGCTTCGTATTGCTTTAACACTGTATTTTGATTAAGGATTTTACACTTAAGTAATTTTTAGGCATTTACATCATTCCTATATAATATTTCAAGTGTTATTAATAATTTCAATATAATTTAAAAAGTGATTGTGAATAATTTGATAACTTGTTTGGATTCTTGAGATATAACTAGTATTTTTTTAGTATTGAAATGATTAGATTTATTAAGATCGAATGTATAAATAAAAAATAAAATATATTAATAATAATAATAATAATAACAACTTATAAAATAATTCACATATTTTCTATTGAATTTACTCCAAGGTTACTTTAATTACATACTGTATCTTACATTGTCTATAATATTTATAGGCGAAGCTCGTATAATTTTCCACATGTTTGCCCATTTCGTCCTTTGACTGGTTGAAATTGTTTACTAGAAACTAATATCGAAATTTCGTAACGGGATCTAAAGCCCTTCTCTATAGGGCCGGATAAAAGCGTAATATGAAATATGCCTGTGTTGGTTTTGGTATGTAATATGAGATTGTCTGGTGGATTCCTTGGGCTTATCGATTTATTTGTAATAATATTTTTATAGGTATGGAGTTTTCCTTTTTTTTATAAAGGATAACTTTTTGTACGGAAAACAGTTATGGCGTTTAGTTACGCCGTTCTACACGTAATGTCTCGATAAATTACGAATGAATCTAAGCTCGCGTTTTTATTACTGTAAATGTGCAAATTACACTTTTAAATTTTAAATTAAATTAAAAGTTATACTATTTTATGTATTATTTTATCAAATAATTTCACGCTTCTAGTACTTGGGAGGAATTCACGACAACCGTAAGTAATTTATATTACAATTTTGACAAATTTGTGAATATATTTTTTTAATTCATTCTATATATTGGCGTAGATTGATATTTTATTAAAAGACAATATCTTTAGTTTAATAATATTTAAAAAAATCTTTTAAAATATAAAAAAAATATTTTTTTTTCTTCTTTCGCCTTCCACCGCCAAAAAAGTGGTTAATGTTTTGGCGGATCGAAATCCTTCTAAATAGAGCAGGTTCAAATTTCTACCAACAAAGAATAAAGTATTTTTCAACTCTTTCTGTTCGCTCGTTCTCTGCCTTATTTATTAGAGGAAATACAAGTATGCAGTTTACTCTCGTGAGTTCAACACAAAGACTATTCGAGTTAGAAAGTTTAAATCTAGAGAGTATTTTAGGGAAACATTAAGAGTGGATTTCTCAAAATTCCAACGAAAATTTCCAGTTTATATGTGTAAAGTCAATGCAAACAAAGTTGCGGGCGGCGACTTACATAACTACACTGTGCCTCTTTTATATTCATTTTGTCACATATCGTGATATTTTTTCATCCTTGCTCTTACAAATGATTAGAATCGTCACGTTCCATATGTGGCGCTGCACGTATGCCATAAAAGATAACTTACTTTACCATCCGTGACCGAAAATATTTATGTAAAAGTAAAATTTCTTTTTAATTCATATTATGAATGTATGTAAATATACGAAACTTTGAAAAATAGATGCTATATTTTCAAGAGTTTTTTAATTTGATATTCAACAAGGTAATCTAATGGTATAATTTGCTTTGAAAGAGTAAATATCAAATTTATTTTAATGTATTTTTATATCATTCTATATTTTAAGAAAATATCGTATTTGTCAATGTTTTTTTTTATATAATTAAAAAAAAATTAGGCACATACTTACGCTCAAAACATAACAAAAAAACCCACAATCGTTTATCTAAAACGACTACGACAACTTTACTGCTGAATGAAAATAAATTGAAGAAAAAAAGCGGGTCCAATTAATCGTAGGGTACTTTCTTAGGAAATAATATGCGGTTTTATTTATTTTGATCAGGTTGCAGAGCGCACGAGCCGAAAACGCGAAGGTGGCCCGGCTCTGCCCGGATGCCCGCCAAAACTCGCCGCGGCCCACCACCAGTACACACACGCCCAATAGGTAAAATTATAAAATATCTTCAAGTATTTGTTAAAAAAATAACAATCTATCCTTATAAATTTGTTTGTATTAATTTATATATATTTTGGTAGAGTTAAATAAAGTGTAATGAACATTATTTATTTGTTAATCATAAAATTCAAATGTTACCTTACAATTTAATGGTAATAAAAACAGGCAAAATCATTCCACTGATTATATATTTAATATTTAGTGTACTCTTTTTAATACGCGCCGTCCCATTTTCGAGACTTATCTTCGAATAGAATAGAGAAGAAGAATTCGTTTATGCCTCGACAGTCATTTACTATGGAAATATAAATAATACAATTTGCTTTGTTCTAGGATCATTGACTACTTAGCACCGGAATCACCGATGGATGCAGATGATGATCTCCTTATCGAGCTTCTGTTTAAAATGTGACCTGACCCATTACATCGATGTAATTTAACTGCTTTCTAATTATGTTATAACCTATATCTTCAATTTAAAATTTTTGGACTTAGCATGCATCAAAATCTAAATTATATCTTTTTCCATCGTTCAAAATAACTATAAAAACTGCCGGAGTCAGGATTTTAATTATTTTATAGGCATCGTTATATATTAATGATTTAAAATCATCACATTAGTTCAAAAACACATTACTGCCTTCTTCTAGTCATAGCAATATCCTTTATACCTACTAAACTTATCCCTTCCAGCCTTCTTCCGTAGGTCTCATGGAAGACGTAACTGAGGCTTTGGAAGATATAAAAAAACTTATATAATAACTAACTGCCTCATTCAAAGGCGTATATTACAAATTAACGCATAATAAATTAGTAAAAGTTGTGCTTTTACTGGTTTAATGTCAGTTAAAGGTTAATTATCGTATGTGAGTGTCGCATTTGGTTAACTATATTTCTCATTGTATTCTTCTTAGGGTGTTTTAACCATTTCACTATCTGCAATTGTTTCCATATTCTGTCCTTGCACTTTTATTTGTACTTCGTTACTATTAGTTGTTTTAAATGTCTTATTAGTGGTTTGGCCTTTATTTCGTAATTGTGTTTAACTCTTCAGGTCATAGACAGGGTTATATTTAGTATAAATTTTATCGTATTTGTATTATATTTTCATAATGTATTTTTGAGAAATTTGTTTAGGGCGTTTATTGGAATCATATTTTTGAAAAAAAAAACTCTAAATTGAATGTAATGTAATTTTCTTAGATCATCCGTTATATTGGCAACATTAAATAAAATACTGAGATTCATCGACGGCACTATTTGAAAAAAAAAATGTGCATTTACGATAAAATTGGAAAAAAATCGTTTATTTTAAATTTACCACCCGCTTTCAATGCAAGGTTTCGAGATCAAGTCAAATCTTGGATTTCTTAGCTCTATTCATGATTTTCACGATGGAGTTGAAAGTAAGTAGGTTAAGTACAAATTCAAATTATTAAAAAGCCACTGTTCTTATAAAGTAGATGCACTTAGCGTATAATACAATAAACCCGACGAGCTGTGAGTATTTCGAGATTTTATCGTATTTAAGAAAAAAAGTACTTAGTTTTACTATTGGTCTAAAGTTTACCATATAGGTTTCATTCCAGCCTAATAGGTTAATTCTCTTTTAGTCGACGCAAGAATGACGCATTTAGACGAACACCTGACAAAGAGATGAGATTGTTTCAGAGTATTCCTATAAAATTTAGAATTATTTGAAAAAAAATACTCATAGTTTCAACTTTGGGATTGATTAATTTTTTATTTACAATTTCTTTATATTAGATGAATTCATTTAAAAATGAACACTATAGTTTAAGTATTTAAATTCCCCCACCCCTAGTTCCTACTTCAATACCTATTACATTTATAATATTTAATAAGTTACGAATACAACAATTTAAAATTAGTTTATTAGATTAATAATTTTTGTTTTTAGATCCTCGATAAAGCTAAATGCTATAATAATCTAGCGTTCATGAAAAAAATAAGGTTGTGCACCACTTAATATAGAAATAAATACCTAAATATTCCCTTTTTCTGAATTCTCTGATATTTTAATGTAGTCGTATAGATATAGTTTAAGAGGTTAGAAAGTAATCATAGCTTAATTAAGACGACGTGCTGTCGTCGAGATATTTTCGATTCGTATTTTTATAAAGCAAAAGTTACGAATGACTATGATTGCTTTGCTTGTGCAGGGCCGTGGGACAGATTCCTTACTTACTTTGTACGCCACGTCTATTATTTCTATACTTTTATTGATTTTCAATTGAGTAATCTTCAAGAGGGCTTTATTTACATACGTTTCTGTCTTTTAATTCTAATGTTTTACATCTGTTTTTGTTTCATCGTTTGGATATTTTACAAGTTTAGTTCTTTTAATGAGATTTGTAAGGCCCGGAGTTGTCATATAGATATGGATTCTTATATTATTAACAATATTCTAATGGTTTGTCTTTATCTAATCAAGGGCGTTAAAGGCAGTTGAAAAGATAAAATAAAAAACTGCGTAGAAAACGTTAATAATATACGTATATTTAGACGAAGACGACGAATGTAACGCGACGCAGTTCGAGAATAACCGTCCAGTTGTGGCGGCTTTTGCACCCTCTGGTGTTGTGATGAAGCAAAAGTCGCGAGACGCGAACACGACACGAGATGGAGTTTGGGGACGCGCGGGTGCGGGGGTAACGATAAAAGATTGACAAGTAATCGTTTCTTTCTGCGGAATTCACAATTACCATTAAATCACCAATAAATTGGTTAATGTAACATAACAATTGCTAATAAATTCATTTATATTCGTTAATTGTTGTGTAATAATTACCAATTGATTAATTAGTTAATTAATGTTAATTGTGATTTCCGCACAAAGATATGATCACTCGTTAATATTTGTTAGTTGTTGTTTGAGGAGAGAGGGGTAGTGGGGGGTCACCCGAGGGCGCACGAATGCAACATGTACATTTTATATTTTTGGATTGCTAACTTTAAGATGTTATATTTATATATGTATATGTAGTGATGGCGGGTACAATACCAGTATTTCGAAATGTATTACGCCAAAAAAGTTTTGATGTATTAATTTTCCAATGGAGTTCTCTCGTTTTTTCTTTCGTCGAATGGATAGTTCGTTTAGCTAGTGGTCATGTATGTATATATTTTTGGATAAAATGCACGATTGCTTTCGGAATGCAGATGATATAAATATAAATGGGGATGGCCGATAAGTATATAATGAAGGTGATGAAGAATATTTTTAATGGTAACGCTGAATTTCTGAAAGCAATAACAGTTGTTTTGTGGTAAAAATTTACTCTGATTTATAGAAAAAGAGTACTTTACTAACCACCACGATCGTCAAACAGTCGTTGATATTATAGAACGCTTTTTAGTGTATCCGTAAAATGTGCTCTGGTTCATATAAAAAATTGAATGGTGACAGACGACGATGCAGCAAAAATAACTCATTAGTTGACGCGTAAACGCTACTTAGTTGATCGGCTTGCTCGGGGGCGTAGTGACAGTTTATTTAGACAAATCAAATTAAATATTTTAGCAAGTAAATAGAATAATTATTATTTTCTTAGTGCCATAAAATCTATTTTAGAAAGGTTTACAGATGATGCATAGGCCGGTACGTCGGTTTTAGCGTTTTATAATAAAAATTACATTGAAAATTTGAAAAAAGCAACCGGAGCACATGTTTATGACACGCGTTAGTGATTGACCACAGCTAATACATAGCGCACTAGAAGTAGTATATAGTTAGATAAATAATTACTTATATAAATGAAAATAAAAAGAAATCTTGAAATCTATACATAGAAATTAAATTTAAAAATTTAAATAATACTTTTTATTATTATATAAATAAGAAGCTTGTTCACACATTATAAAATCGTATTTAGAGTACATTTAGTGTAATGAGACGGGATAACGAAATGAAACGACGATAGTGAGACTAAGAGTGGTATTTTTGTTCTAGGGTGGGGTTTTGCGGGTATTCTGTGTTTATATGAGAAAGAAAAAATGTATATTATTTTCTTTTATATTTTCGAACTCTTAACCAAAAACTGTTTATGAGACTTTTATTTAATTAACTTCATATACTACTATTAATTGTTAACCAAAAAATATTAGTATGTTTTAAATATAATTATTATTTTTTTATATATCTAACTTTATGATCACTGATTTCTTTTTTATTATGATATTTGAGAATTTTTTTTATTTATATTGTATAAGACAAAACACGGCGATGAGTTGCGCCACTCAACAAGCATTGTGTCGGACTAAAGCAGAAAGCGGAAAATGGAGTGCTTTGACCCTAAGCTCTATCTGTCTACTTTGCTATTTACGACATACAGTGTGAAGCATAAAAAATAGCAATCTTATATTTCTTCTTTCTCAGAATGTATTTTTTTATGTAAACACAGAAACTACCTGTCAATACCAGTATTTTGATTGTTTATACGCCAAAGGCGTGTTTATTTACTGTTGTGATAAAAGTTGCAAGAACGTTGATTTAATGCTAACGAGTATTATATTTTTAGATTTAAGTAGAATTGTTTTAGCCATTCATAGTATTCATTGTTTATGCCGTAGCTTGCTTGTATATTACATACAGATGATATTTTGTTAATAATATGCTTTTTAATATTGAAATTTAATCAATTTATTGTTTATAATTGTTTCACGTTTTTGTTTTATTTTATAATTTTATTTGCTTATTGTATTTGATTTGACAAAATATCAAACTATCAACTGTTTGTGTTATTATAATTTTAAATTGCAAGCCTGCCTACGTATAATATTGCATATCACTTAGATATTATGTATTTATAAAAGTTTTCATCGCGTTGTTTTATTGTTTTTGTTTTACTTATAAAAACGCTAGGTAATTGTTTTTAGAGTTATACTTAAATTGTTTGAATAGGGTTGTAAGTCCATATGTTTGTTTTAAAAACGCCTTTTTGGTTTAGATGGAATGTTGAATCGATAATTGTTTTTATTTCTAATACTAAGTACATTTTAATTTTAATTGTTGTTAGTGATATTGTTTGATTGTTTTGTTGATTATGCAATTTAAATTGTTTGCTGTTGTTTGTTTTTTAACATTATGACCCTATTTTTATAATGAAAACTAGTAATGTTGCTTGAAACAATTTTTATATTGTAGCATATACGTATTTGATAGCAAATTTTTATGAAGTTATTTTTTAATATTTAAAATATAATGAAACTTAATTTGTATGCCATTGTAATCGTTATAAATTATTTTTTTCTCTTTAGTGAAAGAGAGTGTAAAAAGTTGTTATGTACTGCCAGATTGAGGTTTTAACACCAAATTATGCGAGAATTTCGTCGATAAGGTTTGTATACTGTCATGGAACGATTTTACTTTCCTATTTATGAATGAATATAATTGCTAATTTGATCTTTTCTTTTTTCATTTGCTATTATAAAACAATTATTTTAGGAAATATCAAATTAGTGATTTATTTTATTGACCTATGAATTTGAATAGATTTCTATTCATATGTCGTATTTATTGCTTACCGGAAGTGAATCGGTTGTTACTAATATCCGGTTCAATAATAAAAACTTATTGAAAATCGTATGCTTGAACTGAAATAAAAGTTACTAAAAGAAAATAATAAAAAATATGAATTATCTAACATCTTTCGTCCTTTAGTTTTATTTACTGGAATTTCGGTTTTCAATTATTTTTTAATTATACAAAAACATATTGTGCAATAAAGAAATTGTTGTAACAAATAATATTTTTGTAACGGATTTAGTTTTAATTTTCTATTAATTTCTTAGTATACGACAAATTTCTTTTAGAATTGTTTTTTGTGAATTGTATTTTACATATACATAATATATAATATTACTTATTTTTATTAAAGATAAATAAAGTTATTGAAATGTATTTCTCAAAAAATTGTTTTGCACTACAAATGTAAAAATGGAGTGATCGGGCTTATTTAAGATATAATTTTCTTTACTTACTTTGAAAATATGCTAAAAAAGAATTAAAAACAAGAAGAAGAAGAAGAATTAAAATACTGAAAAGTACAAAACACCAAATACTGCAAGGGTTATAGAATAAGCTCGGAGCTATAAATTATATTAAACTAAACCTGAGTAGCTTACTATTGACTTCTGAAGGACTCTACTATCAGGTCCTGACTGAATTATTAGATCAGCTCTATGATACCGTTCTACTGTATTTTCGTCAAATTCAGTTCCTTGGATTATATTACATATTTTTTTAATAAAAAACTGATTATTTTTGAGTAATTTGAATACTAAATTAGATTTTCTCCTAATATCGACATTTGTTTATTGCATAATAAAATATATATCGATCACTCCAAAACCAATTCACTTTTATCGCTCATTTGGTGCAACAATGACGTAATTGCACTTTTTAGGAAACAAGCTAAATATATAATCAATATATCGAGAACGACTTTACAAAATTTCATAGAGTTTCCTGCCATATATCAAAAAGTGCAAATACGTCAAATGAACGATATATCAATGATGTACTTACATATAAGCAATATCATTTTTTTATTTGAAAGCGTTGTTGAAATTGTGTTTTAACAGAATGTTGGGCATCAAGTACGAAACGCTAGTCTGTACTTCGACAAAAAATATTCTTCCTTTGTAATTATTATAATCTATAAACACTACAAAATTGTGATTTAAAGCAATTTAAAATATTACTGCTGATTAAATAGTTCTGTGTTTGATTTCTTTATCCTGTCATTTGTCTCTTTTTGCGTAGGTACATGAATATTTTAAAACATTATAATTATTCATCTAATTTACGAGAAATATTCACATTATAATAAAAAAATTGAGGCTGTCAAGGCACAGAGACACAACGTCTGGCTGTAAACTCGATGGTTATCAGTGCAAGTTCCATAGGAATGAGATATTTTTTTTCGCTTTGTAACTTGAGATAGTATTTCTTAAAAATTGGCCGGTGCGTGAGGTCTTAACTCTATGTTCTCTCTGTCTACCCTGCTATATGCTGGGTACAGCCAGTGAGTCAGTCTTTCAAATATGAATTCCATTATCGAGAATTGACAAGTCGCTTTCAGTGGCAATAAAATAAAACAAAAAATAAATAGCAGTAACATGTAAAGACACATTGTCTCAAAAATTGGGCGGTGCATGAGGAACAGAGTGTCTATGTTATAAATTTTAAGAAACATTAATACTCTTCGAACACAAAGCCAAAATATTGAAACATTCGTAATATATAACAAATTATAAATAAATATTTCCAAAATGTTTCTCTTATATTGCTTAATAATTTTCTTCAAAAACTTGTATTATGACTGAGACTAGTGATTGCATATTTGAATATACAATGTTCATTATTACACTAAATAGGTTAAATTTACTGATCTGGATAGACAGTTTGAGGTGCTTAGCTCGGCAGTTTTTAGGAGGATCTCTGCATAGCCAAAAAAAAATCAAATAAATAAGTACAAAATACATGGAAATGAAGAACGATTTCAAATTAAGAAATCTTTGGCGGTAGTTTGATATAGTAATTATATCAACTGACAGACGAATGCCACCTCAATTTACCCGTGACTACGGACTACTGCAAAGTGTTCGAAACGTCGGGTTACCCAAAATGTATAAAAATACTAAATATACGCGATTAATCCGGTTAAAATAGTTTCATTTAAAATGTGTAATAATCGTGAAAATCAAAGAACTTATTAAATTTATAGCCAAAAACCAACACCACTGCCCCACCCCAAAACGATGTAAATAAATACATTATACAACAGAAAATCCGGACGGATTCTTAATAATTTCAACATATTTCGTTTTCCCATTTCTGAATTCTAGTCATTAAGTGATGAGTGTCGGAGCTCATCGCCGCGTTTTGTCTATCAGAGAGGAGAAATGATTATACAATACCCCGAGTGGGATCAAAACTGTAGGTTGTTCCAATATTACATTAAGACACATATCTTTTTTCTTACATAACATTATCAGGTTTCATTTAAATTAAAAAAATATATATTTCAAAATTCCATTATAAAAACAATTAAATATGGGGAGAAGTTGGTAATGTGGTCCCCCATTTTGTGTTTAAGTTCCAGTATGAAAAGTAAAAGGAATACGAATCAAAATTATACTTCACCGGTTTGGTTATTTATTTAACTATATATGATTTACAATGGAATACTAATATAAAAAAATATGTAAATTCTGAAAAAATGCAAATTCAACGATTTTAGATGATATGAGGTTCCTTCCTTTAGCCAAATCAAATATATTGATTTTAATGACCAAAATTCACAGATTTATATCGCTTTGAAAGCAGTGAGTCCATAAATTATAGATTTGAAAGCTGAATTCACTCTTCTCCTAGTCTCTCGCTAGAATAACTCGTGCCACAAAATATTCAGTATGTACTAAGGCGAGGACGGTCACTTTTATCACGTTCAGACGAGTTCCACGACTTTTTCATTATTGGAGCGACTGCTGGATTTCACGTCTCTTGGGTACCGGCTAGAGCTGCTGGCTATATCCTGTCTATCATCTCGGCAGCTCCAGCGCAAAGGTCCGCTTCCGCTGTCACGATGTTTTCCTGATAATCAATTTGATAGGCAAACAAATAAAATATTTAAAATATTCAAATATCATACAAATGTATCTGTATGTTACATGGCCCTCGGGACCATAACACAAGCAATATGATGAGGTCAAATTACCAACATCATAGAATCTATTAACAAGCTTTATTGCCTATAAAAGATTGAATATTATGCATACTTACCTTAAAAATCTTGTAGAACAACCTTCATTAAAAACAATATCAGATTTGTTTGTATAATTTTATTGTTGTCATATTATTGTTCCAGTTTAAAAAAAATCACTGGATAGCCTCTTAATAACAAGTTTCAAATGAGGCCACGACACATGCGGGGGTCACAATATCATCTCCTATAAATCTTTTCATTTAAACAATTCATGTAACATGTACCTGTATGTACATCTTTACTCCTTTCCCTTATAGGACTCTAGGCAGTGGGAATTTAATGTAAAGACATTTTGCTTCCATCTTTCTGGCCAAAATGGTTCCATCTCTTAAAGGCAAAACCCAACTTTTGTTGCTAGAGCGAAGAAATGACAATAATTTACTACCTTAAATTGAAATCGAAGCCTCAGTTGTTTCGTTTACAGTCAGACGCCGTGCCGTTGCGCCATGATTGCCTTGTACTTAGTGTTAAAACATTCCGTTCCCATTAAGACACTTCCGATTGCCACTTTCCACCGAATTCTGGTAGCATTGCGTGTTAAGTCAAAATTTGCGCGTTGCCACGTTACCAAACGCGGAAATTGAAAGAACAGCCTGTTTCAGTGTCATGTTTACTTGTGTTCCTATGCCACGACGGCCTCATACAGGTATATAATAATTAATTACAGCTATTTGCATCCACCTCACTATACAATCGTTTGTCATTACATATTAGGTACGTGATCGGTAGTAGATATTGAATCTTGCAGATTAGCCCAGGTAATGGGCAACATTAATATGCTACAGAAGCACGTAGGAACATTAGAAATGGTCATTAATTAATTGGTTTATCTTTTATGTATATATATCTAAATATTATGCACATCTTTGTTATGTATTGGCTAGAAAGGGAAGTGGCCTAATACTAGGTTCCTAGGTCCCTTCTGCCTACCCAGCTTTGTGCGGAAACTAAGCAAAATTCTAACATTTTATAGTATTAGTGGGGATGTTCTACCATTCTTGTGAATTCGATTCTAACTCGTGAAACTTAATTTATTTCTTCGTTGAATATTTGACAGAATTTAATTTAGAAACGTTAAGCAGTAACGTTATTTAAATATCAATTTTGTGATTTATTTATATATACATAATTTGTTTATCTATTTATTTCCCACTAGGATAATATTTTAAATAAAAAAAAATACTAGAAAATACATTTAATTTATTTCAATTTATTATCAAAAAAATCTATTAAATAAACATAATTTACTGGGTGAATAGAATCAATCGTAAACAGGTTTCATTGGAGAAATTCTATACGGCGCTTGTAAAACCGCAGGCAGTTGCACTTTACTGGGTACTTGCATAGGGCTGTTATAGAAAGAGTTTGCTTGACTGGAACTAGGTAGACGGACAATTTGCGGTGTTAAAGGCACTACTGGCTTAGCTGCAGCGTTTGTGAAGTATTTTTCGTGAAGATCCAACCATCTTTGTACCTATAATAAAAAGTAACTTTCAATAATTTTGGTCATGAATATATCTAGAATTAATTTCCAGGGTCCCTGGCCACGAGTACGTTAGGGTAGAGTAAGTAAGAAGGCATTTTTAAATGATAATTGGACACGAAATTCAAATATTATAATATGTGCTCAGTTATGTGTTTAAATAGATAAAACAAATTGGGCTAGTTTTTGTTAGTAGGAGCTGGGAGAGAGAGAACTATAATATTCTGAGGTGATCACGATGCGAATTATTTCAGATCAGAGATATTAGCCAATAAATTTCTCAAAAATATTATATCCTTAAAAAAATATCCGAAAGTAACGGTTAATCCGTTTTAGTTTTACATAATAGTTTTAATAATCTTAAACTATAGTGTTCTTTTAATATCTAAATCTAGATCTGAAATATTACATTCTTAATATTCTAGTTAAATATAAATAAAAAAATATTCGTTAAAACAATACAGTTATAAAAAAAATCAGTATTTTATATGAACTTTTATATAAGCACTGTAGTAGAGTATTACAAGCGTTATTTGCAAATCTTGAAGATACAAAAAGTACTCGTCACCGCGATTATTGCATTCTTCGTTGAAATGAAATGTTTTAGAATTTGCAGGCATTTCTAAAGCTTAAGCGATTTTTATTGAAAATAGAAGATTTTTTTTGTAATTTCACTATGAGCGTTAAATAAATAAATAAATAAAAATGTCTATATTATATAAGTCTATACTATAAGAATATAGCAAGCTAATTGAAATAATCTGAACTTTGTGAATAAGCATTTACTTAATTTTGTTCTAACGATGGTTTCACAAAAAAAAATCGCAAAAAGATTCAAAAATCAAAATACGTTTAGATAGCTAGGCGTAGGAGAAAAAAACCTTGTGGAAAGTCACTTAACATCCGTTTTCCGGAATTAACGTTCACATTCTAGAATTTGCGTGTAGAGTGGCGGAATTCAATGTAAATAATCAATTCCCCCAAGTGCGAATCGAACCCATGACCATCACGTTTTCAGTCAGGATGTGATAGCCTCTCAGGTTTCTTCTGTCTCACCCAATGAGCCATAGGGGCCTCAGGCCTTATATATTAAAAATTATAATAAACTTACGTATTGGCATCGACAAATTGGTGTACACTCTTGAGTGAATGGCATTATGTATGAAATATAAAACAAAACAATTTAACTATTGTCCACGATAAAAGGGTTATAAATTATAACTGAAAGTTATAAAATATAACTCGAACTATTTTTCACTAAACTTCCAAACTTATGATGATTTTAAAAGTTTACTTAGTTTTTTATGTCAAAATTCTCTTTAACTTGTAAGGTGTGATCACTGTCACTCCTTCCTTTACTTTGAACTATTATTTTAAGTGACTTCTATTAATAAAGACTCTTTACTAAATATTCATTTATTTACTGACTAATGACTTTTGACCTTAATTAGTTAATGATTTCGGTGTAAATTTGTGAAATTATTAATATTGTCTTTACTTTTTGTGTTTTATGATTAATAAAAATAAAATATTTATTTCTAATGACTTATCTTTTGTGATTTAATGATTTCTAATGTAACTAACAACAAATTAAAAATTGCTTAAGTTTTATTTTAATTATAGTATTTAATTATTTATATATTTTATTCGAAAAGTCATTAAAGTAAAGCTATTTCAATATTGACACGATATAGTATATTTTTTTTTACGAGTATTCTAATTTTTTAACTTTACACTGTATCTGAACATAGTAGGGTAGACAGAGGGAATCTAGGAACCTAGTGTTAAGACACTCCGTTTCCATCTTTCGCGCAATTCTTGAGAAATTGCGAGTGTTGGAACTGGTCACCGAGGAATTAAAAAATAAATTTAATTAAATCTGCTTCACACTGTATCCCACACACAGCAGGGTAGGCACAGGGACGGCACATAGTATTAAGACACTTCATTCCCCTTTTCCCGCCGAATTTAGAAGGCATTGCATGTTGAGAAGAACTTAATGTTGATAGAACTTAATGCCGCGCTTTGCCTCGACACCAGAGCACGAAATAGAAATATAAATTTAAATAAAATCTCATTTCCTAAGGGGTGGGGATCGAACCCACAACCGTCGCGTTACAATCACACCCCTGCGCCACCACGGCCTCAATTGCTTATGTGGCCTAACTTTGAATAAGAACGCAGTAATATTACAATAAATCTATTTTAATCTTGTTATCGTTTCATTTATTTTGCGTATAATGTATCATAAATAACACAAAATATTTTATATTTTGCCCACTTTATAACTTGCCACTCAAGTGCTATACAGGGGCGTCCTTTTTTCAATGATTTGTGACTGTTTTTAACGATTAAACGACTTTTTACAGTGTGAAAAGTATAATTAAGTGTCGTTTTAGGTTAAAAAATATTAATATAATGTTTTATTTTAGTCATTTAACGTATTTTACTTACTGCGTGACGTAGAGGAAGGTAATGTATTTATCAGTTTATGTATCTAAGTAAGGATGTTTGTTTTAATGTGGCTTGATAGAGACCAAATAGAGTTGGTTTTGACGATTCTTACGTCAACCGATCGGGTGTTGCGTTGCGGAACAAAACGCCGCGATTTGCCTCGTGATGATGATATGACACGTGGTTGTGACTGTTGTGCAACGATTGACTGTAAGCATTGCGGTGGTGCATTCGTTTCTATGAATGATTTCACTCTCTGGTAACAAGATAAAGGCGTTGAATTTCGCCACTCAACACGCAATGTGGCGAATATACTGTTTTAATATTTGTTCCTCTCTGTTTTTATTATGAATCCTCTCCGTATATATGTATATGTATATTTATATATATATATATATATATATATATATACGGAGAGAATGAATCATCCTAAAGTCAAATCAAATTAAGTCAGCTACGTTCACGCTATATTTCAAACACAGCAGGCAAAGGGAACCTAGTGTTAAGACACTCTGTTCCCCACTACGATTATATAATTTATATCGAGTAGGGGCTATACCTACCGAGGTATACCTACACAGTGAAGCTACATACCAGAAAAAATGTAAAAATCATACATTTATAAGCATATTTCCATTCATTTCTGTGCAATAAAGTAACGCTGTTACGTATAATTGTATTTTCACGGTTCTATTTAAACTTAAATTCCAGTTAGGTACGCGAAACTTTGCTGTGCAGTCGTGAACTTTGTCTGAACTACTACTACTAAAGTACTTTTGTTAAAGTAATTACTTATTTGTACTAAAATAATAATTTAATTTAAGATATTTCATTAATTTTCAGAAGGAGAAAATTTCTGAGAAAACAACAACAATATGTAAATTCTTTAAATACATATTGTTTTGATTACACATCTGATTTTTATTTTCACTTTTGTAAACTTTTAAATGACAACAATGACCAAAATCAAAATAATAATAATAATAAATAAATCTTTATTTCCTCAAAGAAAGTAACTACAGAGACAATAAAACGTTACATGAAAGAGGCTTGTACATGTTACACAAAATAACACGATTCCGTACCCCCTAAGCTAGGAACAAACCTGTATTTTAGGGAGAAGTGAGTCTGGTGAAGTTTATGTTTGAAAAGAAAATTATAAAAACCGAAAATTTATAATTTTAGAGTTGAAGACAAAGCATTATAAATATATATACCTAATAAAATACAAACTTATCGTTTTTTTTATTTATTTAGTTTTATTGTGTTATTTTAGTTTTGTTTTTTAAGCTTTAAGATGGAGCTTAATCTACAAAGTACAGACATGGCAAATTTTTATTCTGAAATTATAAAATTCAACTACGAATGTAGATTGTTATTATTATTATTTTTAATTTACAATAAAAAATATATGAGCGTCTTTAATTCTGTACTAATATTATAAAACTGAAGATGAACGCAGTAATCTCGGGAACTACTGGTTCCAAATTCAAATAAACATTTTTATGTTGAATAGTCCACTTATCGAGGAAGGTTATAAAGCTATTTTAAATCACGTGCGCCACGACTGAGGCCAGTCGGCAGAAAGCAGGGAACGGAGTGTCTTAACACTAGGTTCTCTCTGCCCACCCTGCTATGTGTGAGATACAGCGTCAAGTTGATTTAATTGATTTTTAAATAACGTTATTTGTTTAGACGTTACCCACTACTGTACTTCCCGTCAGTCACCTCGGACATTTAAAATTTTTTATGTAAGCCTCTTGTTTTTAGAGATCATAGCTAGTGCATTTAATGTTTGTATATATGAATATCAAATAATCATCTTTATAAGCCATTATTAAAATAATTTACAAATTGAGACCAACTTTGAATAAATAAATTTATATTTTAGACATCATAAATTTTTTTTGTAGCGTTTTGCGCTCCGTTCTCTCTGACTACCCCGCGAGGTATACAGCGTGAAAATAGTTTAGTTTTGCTTGTAATCATTTTTTGTAGCTTATGTTTTACCTTAATGCCTCAAGATAGAGAACCTAATGTTAGAAAACTCTATTCCCCACTTTCTTTCTCTCAATTTTCGAGACGCTCAGTGGTGCAACTCATAGTTGCGCTTTATCTTTTTAATAGAGCAAAGAAATGACAATTATTAATTCTCCAAATGGGAATTGAAACCATAGTCATCGCGCTTGCTAAACAATATTGAAATCTATAATAAAATACAGACATTATTCTCAATAAGAGTAGAATTTATCTTTCAATATTAGAATTGAAGTTCGCAGCTTCATTTTAAACTTGCTGTCACTTTGGTCACGTCGTCATGGTTACTGCACGTCTTGGAATGTATGGTGTAAGTTTGGAAATTTATTGTAATAAACGAGTATGTTCCTATGTTACAAAATTCCTGAGACATTTATATAGCAGCATTTCACGATAAATACGATGGTTGTGGGTTCGAATCTCACTCAGGAAAATTAATTATTTTTATATACTTGCTCTGATAGACAAGTCTTGGTGCAGGGGGATGATTGTGGATACGATCCCCGCTCGAGGAAATGAAATATTTACTCAAATGTATATTTCCATTTCTTCGTCCTGGTGTCCAGGCAAAGCGCGGTGTTGAGGTCCGCTACTCAACACGCAATGCGTCCAAAATTCGTCGGAAAGTCTTAAAACTAGTGAAAATCGGAGTATCTTAAAACTAGTTTCTCTCAGCCTATCCTGCTGTTTGCGGGATTCAACTTGAAGCTGATTTGTTAGACAATGTTTGACGTTGAGTTTCAACATGCAGTGACTTTATTTTCGTTGGACAACGGAGAACGGATTGTACTAAAGGAAACCGCCTGTCTACACTGCCTTATGCGTGATAAGACGTGAATGTGTATTTGTATGTGTACTTTAAAAAAGTTAAAATCGCTAGTCTCTTATACCTTATCCATATTTCTTTCTAAGAGAGCTTTAGACACAAAACTACTGTAAAGTTTCAAATGACTTGGTTGTTTTTCTAAGCTTTAACGTCCAAGGACGGTTGTTACTTTTTGACTTAGTTTTTTTTTTCAGCAATTTATATTATTTTTTAAGCATATACCTGCCATTATTGGAGTGATGATATTATAATTAAGAATTAAAACCACGATATACCTTTTAATTCTTTCCCTGATTTTGTTAAATAGTTAATATGCAGAGTTTTGTCTTCACCTATAAATACAGTAACACAACTTCTAAAGATTAGGAGTTTTTTCCTTGGCTTCTGGATATTCCTGTCCACCTAATTAAGATTTTTATTCAACCATCGGCGTTGAGGTCTGCCATTCAACGTGTTATGTCTTCAAAGTAGTGTAGTGGAAAATAGTATTTTAATACTCGGCTCCCTTTACCTATCCTTTTTTGCATATGAGTATTAAGTAAAAATACAAAAACTAAATTAATTATTTTACGCAAAAAATATTGTCTAATTGTTTTTGGTTAATTTGATTTTTTTTTTAGCTTCGCGCTTTGTCTGGCATATAGCAACGTAGGTACAGTGAATCTAATGATAAGACACACCGCTCTTTACTTTCCGCCCAATTACCAAGACATTGCGTGTGGAACTCAACGCTGTGCTTTTTTTTGTTATCAGAGCGAGGAAATAAAAATATTTTTTCCCAAGTAGGAATCAAACCCATAACTATCACATTTACAACGTCACGACTTCTCTCGGTTCTAACTATTCTAACAATAGTTGCGTCATAAAATAATATTTCACTATACTTACTTATAAAAAATACATTTTGATTCAAAAAAAAAAAAACACAGCCTCATTTGGCTAAGGTGTAAAAAAATTCAATTTGCAATAAAATCTCTAATTAACCACGAGGGACCTTTCAAAGCGTTTTCTTTAATAAGATGTCGAATAAGGTTTTATGACACCGTGATCTATATTGCGTTTTTAGCAGAGTACCTGTAGAGACCTAGTGTTACGACACTCTGTTCTTTAGGTTTACGACCTTCTTTAAGATATTGTGTGATTAAAAATCCTATTTTAGCTTCACACTGTGTTCTGCACATAGAAGGAACCCGGGTACCTAGTGTTAAGACACTCCGTTTACATTGAGTTACTTCCGTTACTCATTTTCCACGAGGCATTGCTCAGTAGTAAAACTCAACGCCGCACTTAGCTCGTTACCAGAACGTGGAAATGAAATTATGTATTAAATATTTAAATGTCCTGAGGGAGAAATTAAACCCACAATAGCGCTATAATTTTTCTGATTAAGAATCAGAAAAATTAAATTATATATCAAATCATCCTCAAAAATAAGCAAATGATTGAATTGTCTTAAATTACAAAGAACTAAAAAAATCTTTAATATTTATATTTTTTTACTTTTTGAATGATAATTTTAAAGGTTGATCTATCTTTGTTAAGTACTAGCTTACCTACGGTTTCAATACAGTAGTGAAATGGCAATAAGTAATACTAAGTCTTATACAGTTTAAAAGTATTTATTTGATTCTGTCTTTATATGATTTCGTATAAGCAATTTAAGAAGTCACGGCACAAGCGTGTAACCCACAACCTGGAATTTGAAGAGGAACTGAAATATTCATTATTTTCATTTATTCCCTCTGGTGTCGGGACCAAAATGTAAAGACTTTATGATACACTTACATCAAAACACATTAAAGCCAATAACTGATAGACTTTTCAAAGAACTGAATAAATAAAGAAATAAATAAAATAGCAGAAATTATGTACGTTATTAATACAAATTTCTATTTGCTGATTAAATCTCGAGAGCCCTACAAAGCGATCTCGCTTCTACTAATTAAAAACTCTTCTCAAGGCTTATTACCTTCCTTTTACAAGCTATTACAAATTTTTAAATTTATTACTTGAGCATTAACCAAAGTTAAGTAAAAAACCATGTTAAGTGTAAGTTGGAGTCGCCGACGGAGGGTTCCGCATCAATTTAAGCTACTGCTATGCTTGCAAACTGAAATTTGTCAACAACGGGAAATACAATTTCCCGTTGTTGACAAATTTCAATTTGCAAGCATATGCACTCATGTTATGTGAAATTTATTATAAGTTTCTAATATAATCGTTTTTACTTTATTAATTTTTTCTGTTACATTGATGAAATATCTATAAATTTTTACTTTTCAGATTTTTCCCATTATATGTACTGTAAGCTCGTCGACTTCAGGTCAGGTAGGTCCTACTACTTAAGTATACAAAATGCAGAAATAGCTATCCATAAATGCTCGTATCGCCTACCAAATTTTCAGTTTTAAAATATTACTATATATTGCAATAGAATTATAGTAATATGATAGATAGCATTAGCTCGAAACTAATGTTAAATCGATGTTACTTATTATACGTGTAGTACGTAACTAAGAAGATTACGATTGACACGGATTCATATAGAGATATGTATATATTAATTAAATAAAATTGTACCTGATCCATCTGTGGATGGAAAATATATGAGAAATCTATTACTGGAGCCATTTGTTTTAATGTTTTTTTCTACATTATTTTGGCATACCTCTTTTAGCATTTAGCGTTTGTTTTATAGTTCTATAGTTCTGTTCTATAGTTTTATGAATAAAAAAAAACTATTACTATATTTTGTTCGAACCGAATTGCTGCAAAATAACTGTTACATTAAATTAGTTGTAACTTTTATTTTTAATGTATAGATTTTGTCTTTTAAATCAGTTTATTGGAACACCAAAATGGGCAACCGAATTATCTTAATGGAATCGGAGTATCTTAACACTAGGTTCCGAGGTTCCCTCTACCTTCTCTGCTATGTGCAGGATACATCTCGAAGCTAAAACAGTTAAAAATAAATATTTGTGCAGTTCAAGCGTCCAAAACCGCTAAATCTATTAAGCCAGATGCTGTCTGTGTGTGGATTCGTCCTCTATGTAGATACATAAAGTTATAAAACTGCGTCAAGGCAGTATAATCAAAGTAAAAACAAATAAAGGTCAAACAGTGTTTAGTGCAAGTACTTCTTTGTTTATTCGCAAGGTTGATTGAGCATCGAATATATTATAAAGAGCGTCAGCATCCGTCGGTCATAGAATGAATAATATAGCAAAATTGAACTGCGATATCAGTATAGGAAGAGAGGCGGCTTAAAAAAATTTGGATAACATTTTAGGAGATTCAAAAGACGACTTTTGGCATCATATTTAAACATAGATTAATTTATTATGTTTAAAATGTAAATAATAAAATAATTTAACCAGCCCATCTTGCCTTCAATGGCTGGAATGGCTACGCAAGCCAGGAGGACAACGTTACCAACTATCATCTAATGATTTTTCGGCGAGTGAAGTTTTGTAAGAGGAAGATAATGAGAATATTAACGTGAATGAATATTGATGCCGATATAGGGTAAATGTCTAACTGTATAATTTAGACTCTTATCCACAAAACATACACGTTCGCATTTCACGTCTATTTTCGATTATGTCTCCCCTTCGGGTATAGCCTCCTCTAAACCTCCTCTGTCGTTCCAGCTTCCAATCTTTTCCTGCATGTACTACAATCTCGTCTTGGCACCGAGTACATGGACGACCTCTGTTCCTCATGCC
>DWAN01000363.1:0-25004 GCA_018230445.1 Heliconius hewitsoni | reverse complement strand
CACTCAACACGCAATGCCTCCAGAATTCGGCAGAAAGTGGGGAACGGAGTGTCCTGACACTAGGTTCCAATCTGCCTTCCCTGCTGTGTGCGAGATACAGCGTTAAGCTAATGATAAATGATGTGACTAAATAATCTTATTTAACATTCAAAACTCAAAAAATCCATATTATAGTTAATTTTTAAATATAATTTAAATATAATTAAAATAAATAAAATAATTTTATATCATCGAAATGTAGAAACTTATTAAAAAAGTAGAAACAAAAAATATTCTTACTTACTTACTTTCAATATACACAGAATTATAAAAAAAAACTAAATTAATCTTAATATAAATATTACATTATCCTGTTTTCATTATTCTAAAAAAAAATGTTTAATAAAATCACTTCATATATCCACTATATAAAGAGACACTTATTACCTATCCAATATCAATTTGGTATTAACACGAACTTTTAGATCAATTAACCTCTAAGATATTTTATCACCATTATCGATATAATCCATAGATTTTTGAATTTTTGTTGTCGTATTGAGATAACGATAACTATTTGTAAAGCAATCGTTATCAGCAATATAGCTTATATTTTAATTTGGTTTTAATTATGTGTAAGTTTGTAAAGGGCGAGGTATGTATAGTATAAAAAAAGTTTGGTCTTATAAAAGTTACAGTAAGTTTTGAATTTTCGTCATATTCATTTGTCGAATTCTCCACTCATTTACGAATGAAATGTGAAGCTCTTAATGTTAAACTTGGTATAAGCTATGTTAATAGTTTCTATCATATACATAAATTCGCTCCAAAGAAACCGATTTCATCAAATCTTAAGAAATATGGTGAATATTTATCAGCAATTTTTAAAAATTGTAAAATCAATGAATTTTACATGCCGATACTAACCAAACTTAAAGTGACCAAAGTTATGATTTATTGTAAATATTAAAAAGTATTTTGCACTCGGAAATTTTCTATAATAAATAGATAGGAAAACCACATTTCTGAATTATATTGTAAGACATGATGATACAAAAAAAATTGCATCATCAATCTATAAGAAAATTGTTATTATAAGGAAAAGAGAACTAAGTAAGTTAAAGTAGTATCAGCGCATTAATAGTACTCGTACAGACCCATACTCACTCTACATAAAATGTAGAGTTTTTATATCTATGTTGCTGTAATTCGTTTAGAATTTTTTTATTGCATCGACTTTTACAACATAAGTTTATAGAATGATTTTTATCTAAGTTCTCTTAACCAACAAAAATAGAAGATGCATAGTTATCTTTAACTTATAAATAACTGTTCTTTAATTCATTGCCAATCTGTCAAAATCACAAAGTATTAGTAAATGCTAAGCAATATTTATAGTATTGTCTAGAATTTAATGCACTAGGAAAGGATGATTAGCGCCTAACGACAATTAAATAAGAGCAAATGTATGTACATATTTACAATCAATAATCATCATCAGTGATAGTAACAAATGTGTCTTCATACTTTAATCATCTTTAACTATAATCACTTTCGTAATTCATTTTCATTTTAGATAAGCTTGCTATTATAACTCTGATATCACGTGCCCTACACGACGAATGCTTATTAATTATTATAATTGATTACAAAATTTCATTGGCGCACATTTTAATATGTAGCTACTATCGATATTATTATTTATTTATTTTTATGGAAAAGACACGGCAAACGAGCGTGCGGGTCACCTGATGGTAAGTGATTACCGCCGCCCACGGCCCCGTGCATCCCTAGAGGAGCTACAGGTGCGTTGCCGGCCTTTAAGGTGGGTTGGGCATTGTTTCAGCTTTACGCTGAAACAAAAAATATAGCCGGGTAGATCTATCGAACCTAGTGTTAGGGCACGCAAATATTATTTTCCATTAATATAATACTCTATTATTGTCTATTAAAATCTTAATTAGTCCAAATTAAAATTGGTGTATAAAAATTTACTTTTGAATAAGAAAAATATGGTTTTAAAAAAAACATATTATTATTATACTTTTTTAAATATTTAATCTAATATAGTTAATATTAAATCTAAAAAAAAAAAGAGTAAATAAATAAGTAAGTAAGTAGTAATAATAATATTTTAATTTACTATTTATTATAAGTAAATTAAAATTTCCCGATTAACCGCGATGTTCGTGGTGGATTTTTTTCTTTAACCATCAAGGTTTATGCCTCATAGAGAGCGGGCACAAAGTGTCAATCAAATCAAATGTAATCTACTACTAGGGTCTATATACACAATTCTTCTCTTTCCGCCCTAACTCAAGATGTGAAGAAAAATATTAAAAAATCAAGAGCAAATAATAAATAATCAATAGGCAATTATACAATAATAATTATTACTAACATTCTATATAAAAAAAACAAAGAAAAATATCAGCTTCACCATGTCCTGCACACAGCAGTGCAACCTAGTGTTAAGACACTCCGTTCCCCACTTTTACGCCGAATTTTTCGAGTTTAATTATCGTTGTGAGTTGCGGATGTGAACTCGTCGGGTTTTTTACTTTGATACCAGAGTGAAGAAATCAAATTATTAATAAATTCATTCCCTCAAGTGGGGATCGAGCCCACAACCGTCGCGTTACAGTCAAATTCTTGTAGCCCTGTGCCTCGACTGGCCTTGTAATATCTATATAAAATTTGACATACCAGCAAAAATGTCACAGTGATAATGAAGAAGAATTTGGGTGGTTCGTCAAGAGAATGAGTGACGAAAGAATAGCAAAAAAAAATTATTATAAAGCAAGGGTGAATGGGTAGAGGCATCGGGAGACCTTGATTGACCTTCAAAAAGACAGTATTGATGTTACTGGAAAAAGGTGATCTCGGCCTTTCATGGCATATGGAGAAATATATTAGGCTGATGAAGCCTGAGTTCACTGCCTTATAACCTACAAATCAATAAGGATCAAAATAATAATTTATATACTCCTGAATACTACACTTTTTTCAGATTCACACTTTATTCGACATATAGAATGCTAGTCAAAGAAAATCTATAATTAAAATACAGTACTCTCCACCTTTAGCAAGTGCACTCAACTGCATCTTGAGTTTGAAAGAGCTTATCATTACTATTGGCCTTGGCAGAGCAAGAACTGATTTTTTTTTACTGCATGTGGGGATCAAACCAACACTGACAAATACAGACACTGTGCAATTTTACTATAATAGCTACATATAATACTCTGATAGTATTTATTACGAAATCTACTTATTCTGTGCATATGTAGGTACATAACTTCAAACAGGTAGTAGTTACATTCGCAGTTGAGCAATTCATAGTTATATAACATAATGAGTAGTCTTTGCATACATGCATTATGTTTATAAATTATATCACTCAATAGATTTAAAAAAAATATGCTAGGAATAATAACTAAAATGAAATAAAAAGAAATGTATTGACAACACCATTATTAAAACATGGTTTATTTAAAGATGATTTTGTTCTTTAAAATATATTTTAATTTTATCTCTCGTGTAAGTGGAGTAAGCAGAAAAGATATTAAGAAACACCACTTATTTTTATTATTTCTTTTAAAGATATTAGGTAACTGAACCAATATATGATTATGAATAAACAGACTATAAAATTAAAACTGATAATGATTATTAACCTCCTCCAGTCCTTCCTTATTAATATTATCAATATGATATTTTAAAATGTAATGGAATTTCTTATATTACTCCCAAAATAGACACAAAATTATACAAATAATGTTTATTATATATATTATTATAAGCCAATAGTTAATCACTCAAAGAAGCTAGCCTTGTATAGTAAACAAAATAGATAAAAAAATATATATATATAAAAAAGATTTTAGTAATAAACTTAAAGTAATTTTAAAATACTGTGAATGTTAATATGAAAATTAATTGCCCATTGTTACAAACACAAACGCTCGTAGTATTTTATGTATTTTAGGAGGGATTCAATTGAAATATATAATAATAAATTTACTGAAATAATTATAAAGAAATTCTTATAACCAAATAAAGTAAGCAAAATAGAACAACACAAATCTATTCGTTCCAAACGATTAGATTCAGACCAAATATATTTTTATCACTCACCTTTATTTACATAAACTGATAACTTATTTAAAAGTTTAAATTCAAATATCTCATATTAGTGGCGCCTTAATATGTCTTTAAATTATTAAAATTTAATATTAATATTCGTTACAGTCATTTCAACACCATTGAAACTAAAATGTACTATATTATTTTTATAAATAAACAACACTTGCAAACAATCGTGTGTAAACTAAATAATATTTGATTTGACAATTTTAAAATGACAGTAGTGAATTGTATTTACTTGTAAAGACTAGAGCTGTGATGTGAATGACTGATACTAGCCTGAAACATTAATATCGAGAGACTCATTGAATTGAATCGATACGTAAATGAATTGAATGTTTTTGGCAAATATACATGTTTTTAGGGTTAGAGTTGAATTCCACGGATCTTATACAGAAAATGGTAAACAAAGTGTCATTATTAGACTTTCTATTTCCTATTTCAGGATTTAACTACAAATGTATAGTTTTTCTGAATTAATAATATAAGCAAATATGAAAAAGTTATTGAAAATTTAAAACATTAGGGTGTAAAAAAACATAATATGCCCCAATATTTTTATTTAATCGACTTTACAGACTTTACAGTAAAATTATAATTTTGAAAGCACGTATACGCGATTAAATATCGATTATGGGTCATTGTTGACATCAATGTTACGATGTTTTATTTAATGTAACATCGATGTAAAAACATCGATATTTTAACTGCTAACATCATATGTGATATGGTCATCAAAAATCAATGAACATCAGGCCCTATCCCAGAGTACATTCTAATTCCTAATATACTATATTGCATCCTAGTATATGTTCCTTAATTGCATCTTTCTTACTATTAACACCACGCGCTTTAAATAATAGTTTTATATTTACAGTTTCTTTGTAAATATAAAACATAAATAATTAAATAAATAGATACGTAGGTATTTATCGCAGGATAGTAACTATGCTATTGTGTGCAGTACTGCGGTTGCCATTTAAAATTATCCTTCTTCATTTTTATCCAATATTCTCCTTCTTTTTAACAGACTTCTTTTTTCAAAAAGGAGGCGGTTCTTTGTTCGCCAAATATATTTATATTTTTAAGGTGTTGTACCACCAAGTGATGAAAGATCTGATAGTAGTCATCTTTTGATGACATTCTGAACTGATAATGATAGGAGACATTTCTCCTCAACTGCTAATGAACTCATTAGGGGATATTTACAAGGTTATACAAGGTTAAAGATGTACTATCAAGCAATTCTAGTAATGATGATAATTCTGATGACAGAAAGTGCAAGTCCTCTCAACTCCACTACCTGCTGAATAGTGTCTATATTTTGCTTACATTAACAACTTTTTTAATTTTTGGAAAAATCTCTAGTTTTTATAGATATCTCTAGTTTATATAGAGTACTTAAAACTGTGGTGTCATTAAAAGTGGTGATGACAAAAATACTGTATATAGGTAATTTAGAGACCAGTAGCAACGCAGGCGCACAAAGTGTGACTTGAAACGGCAGGTTATTGGTTGATTCCCACCAAGGAAATAAAATATTTAATATTTTCATTTCTTCTGGTGTCGAGGCAAAGCGCAGCATTGAGTGAAGCCACTAAACACGCAATTCCTCCAGAATTCGGCGGAGAAAAGGAAACAGTGTCATAACACTAGGTTCCCTCTACCTACCCTGTTGTGTGCGGGATACAGTGTGAAGCTGTTTTTTAGACAATTTATATAGAGAAATAAAAAGAAACAGTAATGCCTACATATAGTTTATTGAATAAATTACGAAATTCCACTGCAGGCAGCATAATCGCATAGATATCAATCCAAAAGAACAATTGAATCCTAAAACAAACATACAAAATAAGTTCACACTACTTAGCATTGAAGCGTATCTTGGAATGGTTAAGACCTAAGAAATTAACTTTTTGAATAACTATTTAAAAGTAAAGTTTTTCACTTTTTTCTCTAACCTAATCCTAAATAAAACTGTAAGCTAAAAAAAAAGAGTTATATTTTTTTATAAGTACTGGTTTATAATGAACCACAAACACTTAACATTGTTTAAAATTCAAATTACTAAATAGGCATCAATTATAAAACTTTTATTTTAATGGTAATTCAAATTGATAAAAAAAGCTACAAAATAAAATAGATTTTAAAATGTTGCCATTACGCTTTTTGGTTATTTAGGCGGGAAATAATAACAAACTTGTGACAGATTTTAGTAAAATCTCAAAAGTTTACCTCTTAAAGACACTTAAGGTGTAATTCAATATTATATTAACGCCTGCTTAATTTACAATACATAATATGTATAGTCTTGAAAAAAAAAAACATATATTTTGACAAAAATAATATACAACCAATCAAGCTATATATTTTGTAAAAAAAAGGGACAATGCTTATTATACCATATTATTGAGGTTTCACATATTTCACAAAATTTTAACACTGGCAATACAATACATACATACAAAAAGTAAACACTGGCAACACTGAAAACCACTTCCTAGGGCCTAACTAATGTATAGCGATGAGGCCAGATTCTAGTAACTTCTGTATTTTAGCTGCAATAGCTGGGTTTTTGAGATGATCTTGTAAAGCTTGGGGGTCTTGTTGCATTTGTTCTAGAATGCACCTCATTGCTGGGTCTCGAAGTATCGATTGAACTTCAGGGTCGGCCATTGCACGTTGGCGTACCTAGGATAATAAACATTTAAAATGTTAATACTCTTCGTTCTTCCACTTAATTAATGTTATATTATAGACAAGTTATACAGCATGTTCACATAAATCGTAGTCTACACATAAGTTATTTTAATCCATTCATCATCATAAACTTTAACTTTTATTTATAAAATTATATTTAATTCTTTATTGCATCAAACAAAACATACAGTAGTATAAAATGAAAAGTTAGTTGACAAGGATGGCAACAATAAATACTAAGGTATGAATGTTAGAGATCTGAGATCTCTTGTAAGAGGGTAGCTGTAGATACAAAAGACGTATAATACGTATATCTCATGAAGTGTGATAGTTAGACGATGAAAATTTATACAGATGATGAAATTTTTAATTTCTTTTGCCCCTATACAAAATACTAAAAAAGAAATAAATAAATATTTATTGCCGTTCCCACACAGCAAACACTAATATTTGTCAGTTTTTATAGATATAGTACAGAAATTTTCGAGTGCGAATCCAACTCGCACTTGGCCAGTTTTGAATATGAGTTGTAATTTTAATATCATGATCTCATTTATTTATGAACTAACTAATTAACTTTTCGACACTTCTTCCTACAATGTGGGTAGTTAAAAAGGCTAGTTTAGATTTTTAATATGCATTTTGTTTTTAATTTACTTCAGGTAATAAAATGTAATCATTTAGTCATGTGATAGAAGAAAGTGCAATTAACAAAAATCTACATAATTCTCTTTTGGTTAAGATTCGAAAACTGATATAGAAACATTAAAACATATAAAACTTAACAAAAATATTAAACTTTTAACTCATATATTGGGGGATACCCCACATGGAAAAGAGGAGTTGGGTGGGCCGTCCCACCTCAGAAGTCTGATGCCCACCCGACATTATACATAAAACAAAATTTGCCTCAAAAAATTTTAAAAATAACATTTACACAAAAATATCTGTTCAAATCTAAAGTCCAGACACCCCTACGAAATATATCTAGATATGCTTATGACCATACCTCTTCAGGATTGGAATTCAGTTGCGTAGAGCACGCTCTGTAGCCTTCCAGAGCTTCGGCATTACTTGGATCCAGCTCCAAGGCCTTTTGATATGCATTAAGAGCTTTTGAGTGTTGTTGCATACCCTGAAATTATAAAAAAAGATTAAAATTAAAAAGTTAATTAAGTTTTAAATTATTAAAGGCAGTTGTGGCGCAGGGTACTAGGGTGCATCTGAAAGCGTGACTCGGCCAAATATATATTATTTTCATTTTCTCGCTCTGATAACGAGGTAAAAAGTGCAGCGTTAAAAGTTCCACCATTCAACACGCAATTTTTCTAGAATTCGGCAAAAAGTGAGGTACAGGAATGTCTTAATACTAGGTTCCCGGGTTCCCTCTCCCTACCCTGCTATGTGCGGGATACAGATGAAGCTAAAAAAATACCTGAAGTATTTTCCCCTTTCTGATCCATCCTTTGATGAACTTCGGGTCCAATTTGCAGCATTGATCACAGTCCTTCAATCCTAGATCAAAAGCAGCCAGTTTAGTGTAGCATGCCGCTCTGTTAGAATATAGCTTAGGATCGTCTGGGTTGCGTTTGATAGCTTCAGTATAATGTTTCATTGCTGTGCTGTAATCACCTGAAAGAAAAACATGAAAATAACAGAAAATGTATACACAAAACCTACTGATGATTTTGATGAAACTTTATATTGTAGTTTGCATCAGAATAACACATAAGCTACAATTTATGTAAAGATTGCATGAATTCAAGCATCTGAAACCATTAAGGCCTATAGTATTACACATATTTTTATTTCATTTTTAATTATTTATGGCATTTCAAATCATTTTTGTTTTTTGCAAATGAAAAAAAAAAAAGCTTAAAATGTATATATTTCTAGTGAACCATACATTATTTTGTTTTCATTTTGTAAATGAAAACAAAATAATGTATGTTTCAGAAAATTCAGAAATACATTTATATACATACATACATTTATTTCTTAAAATATATTTAAAATTATATACTATCAAACAAAATTCAATTAATGAAGTAATACTTCTGTTAAAGTCAAAACTATGGTAAATTATAAGATTCTGTTTTTGAAAAAGATAAGATTTAACAGTTAATTTAAAAAAACTTAAAATCTCCCAATTAGAAGTGCTTTTCTGAGGCCAGTCCTGGCACGAGGTGTGACTGTAAAACCGACTGGTTGTGGGTTCGATCCCCACTCCAGAAGATGAAATATTTACTTAAATTTATATTTCCATTTCTTCGCTCTGGTGTCTAGGCTAAGCGCGGCGTTGAGTTCTGCCACTCAACACTCAAAACCTGCTATGTGCGTACTTAAAAATAAATTATGGCATTTAGTTCCACTGTCCAAAAATGTTTCAAAATAGGGTGGAAAGCGGAGAATAAAACACTCATCTCAACACTAGACGAAAACCTACCTTTCTTAAAGTATTCATTGCCAAGTTCCTTCTCTTGTTCAGCTTTGACTGGATCTACGTAAGCTTTTTTTTCTTCCTCCACAATCTTCTTTTCCACTTCACTAAGCAGTGTTTTAATTTCAGGTGTACGATGTTCCGACATAGACTTCTCAAAGCAAGTCTTTGCTAGCTTCCATTGTTCCATTTTCTTGTATGCATTACCTGGTTAAAAGACAGATAAATAAAAATCTTTATTGCGCACATAATAGAAATTGCGGCCGTCGCGTGCGTGAAACTGCAAACGATGATGATGTGAATGATTGTGGGTTCAATTCCCATTCAGGTAATAAATGATATATTTCATTTCTTCCCTCTGGTAACAAGACAAAGTGTGGTGTTGAGTTTTGCCACTGAACATGCAAAGTGGTGACAGAGTAAATTAATACTAAGTTCCATCTGCCTACCCTGCTATATGTATACGGTATACAGCATGAAGTGAAACAAAATATTAGAGAAAAACATTTACAAGAACAGAAAAAAGTAACAAAAAGACAATTTAAAAGCAAACATTTTTTTTTATGTTCTTACAGGTGGGGAACCTGTGAAAATGTTTCTTCTGTCTCTCTGTGGGTTCACCCTGCTATGTGCAGGGTGTACAGCATCAAATCAAAAAAGGAGTACCAGGTCATGCTTTGTCTTGTTACCAAAGAGACAAAATGAAAATAACTTATTTCCCTAACTGGAAATGGAACTCACAACTGTTATGTTTATAGCCAGATTCTGCTGACACTGCAGAAAAGAAATAAAATAACTTACCAATTCTAGTGAATGCTTTGGCAATAAGCTTGAAGTCAGCTCTATTCTCCCTGCCAATTTCAATTGCCTTTTCACATTCTTTAATACACTTCTCATATTCCTTTTGTTCAAAGTACACAGCCGCCATGTTTGTATAGAAAGTTATATCAGTCGAATCGTGTTCTATTGCTTTATTATAATGTGATATGGCTGCATCAAATTCCTTTTTTTTGTAACACTCATTGCCTAAATCTTTTTCTTGTAAAGCTAATCTGCGATTTTCAGGTAAATCTTCATATTTGGGTGCGGCAGGTTCTTCTTGTTTTGGTTTAGGTGCAGGTTTTTCGGGAACTGGCGGATCTACATCCATTGGGAATCCTTGGTCCAGACCAAGCATAACACTGAGTGTTGTTAACATTCTTTTGTCCTCCATTTTAGAGTCTAAACTTGTTATGTCATAGGGATTGATACTCTATTTAATAAGAAAATTAAAATATTTTATAAATATAAATTAATAAAATTCACATATTATTTGAACTGTTCATTTATATAATATATGTAACTTTTTTTAACTTTCTTGTATTAATAATAACTTTTCAGACAAAGTAAAAATTATAAAATAGTACAGTAAGTATTTAAAAAAATATACCATGTGGCATTTTTATGTAAAAAAATATATTTGATTATAATAATACAGAATATCAGATTCAATTGAAATAGAAATCTGCTTAACATTTCATTTATAAGTTATCCCATATTAGAATATGGGATAACTTATAAATAAAATCTTTTATTAGTCAAGATGAAGGTTACAGAAATAGGAGTCTATGATTTAAATTTTTGTAGAGCTTATGCTTTATAACCATATAAATGATAAATTATGTGGTCAAAAAGTGTGACTGTAAACATTTCTGTTTGTGGGTTTGTTCCTCACTCAAGGAAATGAAATATTTATTTATATGTACATTTCCATTTCTTTGCTCTGGTATTGAGGCAAGCCAAAATTCAGCAGAAAGTAGCAGCAGAAACAGGCTAGGTTCCCTCTGCCTACCCTAATGTGTGTGGGATACAATGTGAAGCTGATAATATGCATGTAAAATTCTAGAAAGTCATGAAATAATTGTTAGATAATACTCAAAACCAAATCAAAATATACATATAATTATTATTTTGTGTTACAGTTACGCTAAGTGAATTATCAAATTGCTTTGTTATAACTAGTCTATAAGACTAAGGATAGAGTTTTTTTAGTGATACTATATATAATAAAAATAAAAAATACTAAATATAATGCTAGTGAGTAATAAGTTAATTAATAAACTTATATTTACTGACCTCAACCATACTGACATACTCAGGATCCTTGAGCCATTCCCTAGTTGTAGGATTTGCTTTTAATTTTTCAAACAAAGCTTGTGTTCTCATTTTAACTTGTTTCTTTACTTCTTCTAGTCCTGAGGATAATTGCTGATTACTAGGTTCAAGTTCCAGACCCTTCTCGTAAGCAGCAATAGCCTCTTCATGCTTCCCAAGATATGCTAGAGCACTACCTTTGCGAGAATAGCCCTTGCTCCATGAAGGATTCAGTGACACAGTTTGGTTTGCATCTTCCAAAGCCGACCTATAGTTACCAGCCTTAGCGTAGGCCGCCGAACGATTGCTAAACAAAACGTGGTTTTTTGGATCTAATTCTATTGCACTGGTGTAATGTTTTATAGCTTCATCATAATTTCCGGACGACAGAGCAGCGTTCCCCTTTTCTTTTAATTGATTAACCTAGAAGTTTATTTGAAAATTAATATATTAGCCCCTTTTCCGAATAAAACAGCTGAAATCGGCATAACCTTACCTGTTCCATGATATCTATTTATATTATTATTATAAATAATCAGATCACAGTTTAATAAGCACTTCGCAAATTAATATAGTTTTATTATGGACTATCACTCTGCCAGTACTTTAACAAATCTAGAACTAAAATTTCTGAATTGTAAATGAACGGACACTGACACTTCAAATTCGAGAATTTTCTGGTTAAATGCTATTTCGCTTGTAATTTTAAAAAATGGTAACATTGACTTAAACATGACAAGCAAAAAAATGCATTTATCATACGGTACCGCTTGGCAAATTAAGAATTCTTTATAATATATTACATGACGTTTAAAAAATTTATGTACTGATAAATAACTTAAAATAATATATTTTTTTTATTACCATTATTTTTTTTTAAAAATCGAAAATAAATTGAAACTTATATGCTTTCCGTATTATTTATCTGTGAAACCAAACTGTAGTCAACTATTACTTGTTAAATTTAATCTGTTACATGCTAGTGTCACGCTAATCGCTATTTAGTAATATTCGTGATTACATTTGACGAACGTTGTGGGGAATACCAAGTGAATTGTGGTGATCGATGGCAAATTGACTACTTTTTTTTGAAACATTAACGGGTCGCGTTCCCGTGAATCCTGGTGACTCATCGAAGTTTCTACATTTGTCACCATGGACACCGATGATGGTGAATCCTCCAGCAGCGGGCCCATGTCTAGTCTGAACAGCTTGTTTTCTTTCACAAGCCCTGCTGTTAAAAAGTTACTTGGCTGGAAACAGGTACAATTATATTCCTTGTGCATGAATTATAAATTATAATATACAATATAAAGTTTTCCATGGGTGCAACAGAACCATCCTATCTTTGATATAAATACCTCATAGAAAAGTGTGAAGTTATTGTATTATGAACTCTTGTAATATACATTAGATTACTAGCCTTAAAGAAGCATATTACTAAAAGAATTAAGCTGGTATCTTATTGATATATGCATAAATAAGAATGTTATTTATTGTATGTACACAATTAAACAATTATCTCCAAGATACTTGTATTTTCTGAAAAGTGTGTATATAGTTTTTGCAAATGAATTTATTAATATTTTTTATGCATATATTTAAATTATATTTAACTATTATCTTAATTGTATATATTTAATCTTCTTTAAACAATGAGTCAAAGCATTAAGCAAACTACGATTAATCTTTATATTATATGTTATTTGCAACTGTTTATTTAATTTTTTATTACAAACAACAATATTTTAGAATATGTATTTAACATATTCTAAAATAATTTTGTTTGTAATTGAAAAAGGTTTTTATAAATTTAGGTCAACTATTACTTATATAATTCTGAAGCTGTTGAGGTGCAGCAGCACAGCCTCTGGCTGTAAATGTGACAGTTGTGGGTGCAATTTCCATTTGGGAGTATTAAATCACTTTCATTTACTCACTCTAGTAACAAGACAAAGTAATGTTAACTTCTGCTCACACAATCTCTCAGAGTCGTTTAGTTTGACAGATAGATAATACAAAAATTTTATTACCATATGTTAATAAAGCCTCCAGAACTTAGTAGAAAGTGAGGAACGAAGTGTTTTAACACAAGGTTCCCTCTGCCCTACCCTGCTGTGTGCGGGATATGGTGTAAAGTTGTTTTAGATTTTGTTTATATGTTATTAAAAGGGAAACATCATTATTTTAAGTTGTTTATAAATATACAAATACTACCTTCTGTGCTGCACAGGATACTGTGTGAAGCTACAAATACAAATGAATGATAATCTCTATAGAAAGTAGTTTAAAGTGGGGATTACAAAATATTGCATACTTTTTTAAATTCATTGATTTATAATACAAATGAATATAATATATTCATTTATATTTTATATATATTATTTTGTATTTTTAATCAATGAATTTTAAGTACGTCAAAAGTATCAATATTTTGTTATAACCATACTACAAACAGTAGTTTACTAGTTTATATAAACACTACTGTATGTGGGTTCCATTCCCATTCGGGGAATGATTGTAACCTTTTATGTAGATATTTATGAAAACTTATTACTTATCTACTTGAAAAAGTTATAAATATATTTAAAATTTGTAATGTGGTATTAAAATATAAAATATTAAAGTTTATGGAATCTGAAAAAATAAATTGAATTACTATTGTTAGTAAAGTTGTTATTATATGATAAGTACTATTAGATAATATATTCTTGCTATTATCAATATTTTCTATATATATGACTCAGTTTATTGGCTTCAAATATTTCTAAGATCTGAATCATGGTACTTAATGTTATAATGAACTTCTATTTTATTTTCATTCAAAATATTATGTAAAATTATATTCAAATTTTATTCTTCATTGCTATGTTTTAAATATTTCTTTCAGCTTGATATATCTTCTGCAAGAGAATGTATACCCTATTCACAGAGCCATAAGATAAGAGATAACCAAATAAAAAAAAGATTACTTTATAGGTAACAATAAATTTAGTTACTATATTAAGTAAAAAAAAATCTATGAATTTATTAAATATTATTGAATAATGTTGAAACAAGTTATTAGTTTGCATTTTGCATTAATTGATCATGTACAATGAGCAATTTAAAAAAAAAAGGGTAAAGAAACATACAATAATCAAAAATTGTATTCATATTTAAAGTTGCATACATTGTAAAAATCTATCTTAAAATCTAAAAATGTTTCTTTTCACCTCATTTATTGGTATCATAAATACCAATAATTATTTTATATATTTTTTTATATTTAAATATTGCCAAAAGCCTTGTTCCCAAACTTGAGATGTATATTTAATATTATATATATATTTTTTTCATTAAAATGTGATATTTTATGTGATATTATATCCGCCATGTGTACCTGTTAATAACACAGTATTCCATTGTTACTTTTGTTGTTCTTTTATTAATTTTCTTATTTTGTTAAGTGTAAAGTTGTTTTGCTGATTATTTTCTTTTTGTTATATTGGATTTTTTATATTTTAAAAGCATGAGTAAACCTGGACCACATTAAATAGAAATTAAAAAGTTTCATAAAAGTTTTGGAGACAGTATTTTTTGTTTTCATTTTGTTTCATGTTTAGTGTAATTATATATTGAGTGTCTTACAACCAATAAAACAAATGTAATCAATCTTTGTGGGAATTGGACCTATAATCGTTTTAAATAAATTCAGACACTATATGTATGTATTGTGGTTTTAGTGCACACCACAATTACTTAACATTTTTTTTTATCTTCACACTATAACTTTATACTCGCAGGATACCGCACATAGAAGGCTAGACAAAAGAAACCTGGAAACCTAAGGGGCTAACCTAACACCCCGTTCCCCTTAAAACACCCCAGTTCTTCACTTTCCGCCGAATTTTCGAGACATTACGTGTTGACTGGGTAAACTTAATGCCGTGCTTTGCCTCGTTACCGGAACGAGAAAATGAAAATATTGTATTTAATTCTCCCGTGTGCCAATCGAACCCACAACAATCGCGTTTACAGTCGCACGCTTGTGTCTCTGCGCCACGACGGCCTCTCATTCATGAAATATTTTAAAACATAAAGCATATGAGATACAGTATGAAGCTAAAAAATGCTATGTAATAATGTAGGCACTTGATAAAAATCTTAGTTACCTGTTTATTAACAGCAACTTGTTATTACTAAAATAACAGATAATTTAACAAAACAAATTTTACTATACTCATATATACGTATATATAATAAATAAGATAAAAGTTATAATTAAATATGAAATCAGCAGCAAAGTTTGGGAAACTCCAAAAGTTATTATTTATATTGTGTACATTTTTTGAAATTATGATGACATACAAAATAAGCTAACATTGCTTTTTATTTTGACGGTTCCGTTTCTCTATGACAACATTGTATGCCTGACAAAACTAGAAAAATATTATTCATGTTCGTTTAGTTAACTCTAGTCTAGTTAGTGTATAAAAATATCACTTTATCTTCGGGGGCTTCAAACCTACAACTATCATATTCTATAATCCTAATACCAAAATGACACCTACAATAAATTCCAATATTGTGTATTAACTGGCGAAGCCTAACGCCACACTTTGTTTTACCAGTGAAAAGGACGATAATTTAAATTCTAAACTTAATAAAAGTCTAAGCTTCCGAGATTGGGAATAATCCACAAATAAAACATTTTTTACCATTTCCAGGGCGATGAAGAAGAAAAATGGGCTGAGAAAGCGGTGGATAGCCTCGTGAAGAAGTTGAAGAAGAGGAAAGGGGCCATCGAGGAGTTGGAACGCGCGCTATCATGCCCCGGTACGCCGTCGAAATGCGTCACTATACCGCGGTCATTGGATGGACGATTGCAAGTGAGTTTTAATACAATTTACTATTTGTTGTTCAGCTTCACGCTTTATTAAGCAGGTGTCAAGACACTTCATTTTCAACAAAACGGTGTAACTCATAATCGTCACATTCACAGTCAGACTGATGTCATATTGATATGTAACAAAATCGATGAGGCCTTTGCGGTGCATTGGCGTGCGACTGTAAGCGTGTATATGCGACTATACGAGTACTCGTCAAAAGGGTAATTATTTATTTAATATTTTTCTTTTCCTCGCTCTGGTACCAAGGCAAAGAGCAGTTTTGAGATCCGTCACTTAACAGAACACGCGACACCTATCATACAATTTGACAGAAAGTAAAAGTAAAGGGAATAAAGTGTCTTAACAGTAGGTCCCCTCTGCCTAGTACGGTAGGCATACTTTATAAGAGTTGCTTTTCTTTTAGCTTAACTAATTAATTTAGCTAATAATATTTATCAAAAAAATCAAATTAAATCAGTTTCACGCTTTCACGTATTCTGGAAGTTGAGTGGCACAACTCAACGCCGCGCTTTGCCTCGACACCAGAGCTAAGAAATAGAAATATAAATTTAAATAAATTTTTCATCTCCTCGAGTGGAGATCGAACCCACAACTAATCGGTTTTACAGTCACACTTTTTTTATATTAGCTGATAAATATGGGATTTATCAGCTAATATAAAAAAAGCAAAACGTTAATTATAATTAGTCCCATTATCTAATTTTAGTTGAACATAATAATTGTATACGTAAACACAGTATTTATGTTTACATTTTATCATTTTGTATCACATACCTAGTTAATTAAATATTGTAAATTCGTTTACACTAATTACGGGGTCGTGTTCTTATACAGAGCGTAACGCGTTCGACGGTTCAACTGTTGTCTGCGGGTACGGCCTCAATACCCCCATGTGTGTATGTTGGCAGATTTTCTGTGGTTCGGCAGATATTTGAGAATTTTTTGTATAAGTCGGATTCTTGAAGAAAATTGTCATATATAGTCTGCGTTCATGATTTTTTCTCAATATACATCGTGGTACAGGGCCACAAGCGTGCGACTGTAAACGCAACAGGTTGTGGGTTCGATTTCCATTCGAAGAAATTAAATATATAATATTTTAATTTCTTTGCCCTTGTAACGAGACAAAGCGCGGCGTTGAGTTTCGCTACTCAACACGCAATATCAGAATTTGACGTGTTATTGTGAAGATGAAGTGGGGAACGGAATCTTAATGGGAAAACATTAACACTAGGTTCCCAGGTTCCCTATGCCTATCCTGCTATGTGTGGGATACAGCGTGAAACAAAAAAAAATGTAATTACAAGTTGTATCTCAACGAGGGTAATTTTAACTGTTTCAGGTATCTCATCGTAAAGGCCTTCCACATGTAATATACTGTCGTGTGTGGCGGTGGCCCGATTTACAAAGCCACCACGAGTTGAAACCTTTGGAGATATGTCAATATCCTTTCAGCGCTAAGCAAAAGGAAGTATGCATTAACCCTTACCACTACAAACGTGTGGAAAGTCCTGTTTTACCACCAGTTCTTGTGCCTCGCCATTCGGAGTTCGCCCCAGGGCATTCTTTGTTGCCGTTTCAAAGGACCACGGAGCCTGCTATGCCCCACAACGTATCGTATTCAGGATCTGGGTTTCCACCTTCAGCTACTTCGGAACTTCCAGACACCCCACCACCCGCGTACTCCCCTCCATCCGATGATACAGAACCTCCAGGCGAAGTTGCTCCGGTTTCTTATCAAGAGCCTCTTTACTGGGCGTCGGTTGCCTATTACGAATTAAACTGTCGTGTTGGTGAAGTTTTTCACTGCAACTCCCATTCGGTAGTTGTCGATGGTTTCACAGATCCATCGAATAATAGCGATCGTTTCTGTTTAGGGCAGTTAAGTAACGTCAATCGAAATTCCACTATAGAAAATACCAGACGTCATATAGGCAAAGGTGTTCACTTGTACTACGTAGGGGGAGAGGTTTACGCCGAATGCTTATCAGATGCGGCCATTTTCGTACAAAGTCGTAATTGTAACCACCATCATGGCTTCCATCCGTCTACAGTTTGTAAAATACCACCAGGTTGCTCCTTAAAGATTTTTAATAATCGCGAGTTCGCCCAATTGCTTTCCCAAAGTGTGAATCATGGATTCGAAGCGGTTTATGAATTAACCAAAATGTGCACCATACGAATGTCTTTCGTGAAAGGCTGGGGGGCGGAGTATCATAGACAAGACGTCACTTCTACTCCATGTTGGATTGAAATACACTTGCACGGCCCTTTACAATGGCTAGATAAAGTTCTTACCCAAATGGGTTCTCCGCATAACGCGATTTCTTCAGTGTCTTAGCCTTTTCATAAAATTTATTTACCCACCGTATGTTATTTCTTGGTGAAATTGGCTAATCTCAAACTACGTTTTGTTTTTTGTGGATTGCACACTTCATGTTTTATATTTGTTCTTTTGGGATTAAAATAGCTTATTGAAATAAATTCTCCTGTCACTGACCTTGAATTTTGACTTTTACAGTAAATAATGCATCGCAAGTTCGCAATCCGCTGTAAATTCGTGTATAACATTTTTAAGAGTTGCTATGTAGCAATTACATACATATATAATTTTAAAATGAATATGCCCAAACATTGTTATAAAGTTTAGCTCAAATTGTGTGTCCAATATGGAAGAACGTAAGACGTATTTTTAAGTACTTGTATTTTATAAAGACATACATTAATGGATTATATTCGTGATTGCTTCATAGTAAAAGTGGCGGTTAAAGACCGTTTAACAGTGTAGTAACCCCACTCAGAGGTGTCAATTAATATTTAATTCACATTAAATGACATTATTACTTTATTGGTATGCATTGGTACCACTTTAATTCTAACATTAAACATTAATTGATTTTTCTGAGTGTAGATGGAATCAATAGATCATTTCTATTGTATCTTCTATACATAAGTATAGATAAAATTAATTGTCATCGTCGTATGTGTGTAAATAAGAAGGAATTTGAAGGGAAAGGTCACAGGTTCGATTATAGATCGCAAGAATATGGTATGTCAAGGTATTGTAATTATACGAATATTATAACAATATAAAGCTTCTAGTTACTGAAAAATGCAATTTTTATTTTAGACTAACGTTTACATTTTATGTTTTAAGTGGTTAGGTGGCTCCGGTATTTGTATTAAATTTTATTTGATTTTTTTTATTGTAATGAAACATGGATAGTTAAGTGACGATTCCAATTAAAGGCTTTAAAATAAGATCACCAAAATATATTTTTTTAAATGCATAAATTATAACTATTATAATTTTTTATATTAATTGAGGTTTTGATTAAAAAAAATCACATTGAAGAGAATTCCAATAAATTTGAAGTTATTTAAAAATATATATTACTGACAAGGTTCTAAAGTAATATTAATTTGTAATTAAATGTAAATAATATTCGTTTTAGGGGCCACTTACATTAGATTTTATAATATATTAAGTGTTTATGTGTTCTTAAATAATGTCATAAATATATGTTTTTTAGTTTTGTGATCTTTATAATATGAGACCAAAAGTGAAATTTAAAATATTGAAAATCTACATATTTTTTAAAATACCAATGATGTATTGATTTATGGGGACATGTAAGTATGTTGAAAAAGCTATAAATTGTATTAGCCATATATGTAATCTCTCACAGCAGTTATTATCTTTACATGTTTTATGGTTCTAAAACAGTTATTAATATACGACAATTTTCAAAAAAATTTCAATGTAACTACAAAAATATTGAACAATATGTAAAATTTACATTTATTCTTTCATATGAAGATGCAAATATATGAAAAATTTTCCACATAAAAAAAATATTAATACATCTGTGAATCCTTATAAATAATTTACATAAATATGCAAATTTTTATACAAAAGTTGTATAGATTAGACATTCTTATTTATTTGGTTAAATCAAAGAGTATTTGAAATGAAAATTCAATGGAGTGCGTGTGCCATCGCGTTAGTGCGTTAATTGGGAATTTACTAAAAGTATTTGGATAGATTGTTGTTTCGTTGTAAGAGAATAAGATTTTTGAACTAATTTTGTTATCTGTATTTTTTTTTTGGTAAAAAATATAAAATGTATCGTACAAAATTTCGGTGGTGTCTTAAACCAAATTGGGACCGCACAGACGAAATTTAATATTGTATTGATCTCAAAATATTATAATAATAAGTTTTTTAGTTCCTTCTGAAACACACTGTAGCGCGTCCCGTGCCTTATTAATTGTGAATACAATAAAAAAAATCTTTTGATATGCTTAAACTTCAGTTGAATATTTTACATGTCACGGTTCAAAGAGAAAATTTAGAAAAAATCTTACCATGTCTACACATACACGTATTTTTTAAGTTAATAAATTTTAATTTAGCCTATCTTTTACTATTATATATGTATGCTATAATCATAAATATTTACACGTTTTACACACATATACACATATTTTAAAATGAGGTAAATAAATTAATAAATATATAAACAAAAATTATATGTTTGGTCAATATGTTAATTACATTACAGTTTATAAAGGCTATATATAATCTGCGATTTTGTATATTCAGCTTGTTTTATATTAATATAAATAATACGACGTTTTATCTGCCTTTAATGTGTACAACCGTCCCTGTAAATGCCTATGTAGTTCAGTGCTGTTTTAAATATAAAGAAAATATTAAAAAGACATTTATTTTAACTACACTAGACGCACGCAGAGAAGCGTAAATTTAAGAGAAAAAATGTCAGATTAATAATATATCGCATTATAAGCTTAATACTAGTGCCTATTAAAGAAAATAATAACTGAAAGATAACCTTCCAAGGTAAAGATTTAAAATTGTCTGGGTATTTTATTTAACTGTAAATAAAAAAAGAAAAGAATTTAACGCAGAACTGAACATGTTAATATAAATTGATAATAATTATTAACAATAAATATATATTTTTTTTTTATTCAACATTTATAAATATAGTTGCCATTTTGAATTTTATATAATATAGTGCCTTTACAATGTTAACATACATGCCTTATTTGAAAAAGTTTTTATTTTTTAAATTTTTTTTATGACAATTCTGCGTCTATCGTCACTTGTATGGAATATACACACAGGGTTTTTATGAAAATTCTAAAATTAGAAGCTTGGTGAGATAAATTTAGTATCTATACTTTCACATTACAATGGAGAATTAAGAATTTTTCCTTAAGAACTCAACTGTTGACCATTATATTAGTTTTGAAATAAAATGTATGTTAATGTAAAATTATTTTATAATTATAAAGTAAATAAATTCTTAGACAGCAAATATTGTTATAAATGACAATTTATTGTGTACAATTTTTACAAGCCTTATAATTAAATTAAATAGATCAAAGGTTCACAAAAGACTATGAGGTTTTTTCAAATTGAATTTAAAATATTATAAAAATAACTGTAAATAGATTCAATGTTCGGCGTTATAGTAAATATACTGGTGTCAATATTTTTAGACTGGCGTGACCAATGTCAATGTTTTTTAGACGTGACATTATTATGTTTTTTAAATGTATAAATGATGTGAACAAAGTGTATAAATCGGAAATTTGAAGAAATGTTTGAATTTAAAGGTTGAAGTCCCAATTTAGATAAAATGCTGGGACTTTGATGTATATGTATGTCGTGTTGTTTTTGTGTATAAATGCTATTTAGTGACTTTTACGCTTTTGCATTTTATTTTTTAATTCTATAACTAATAGCTATACAGTGTGCCTTTTTTTAAAAAAAGTCTAAGTTCGTATCGCATTGAATCAAATTAAGTTTTTTTTTATTTAGAAGTAACATGTATAAGGCGCAAAGTGTAAAAGTCTTTATAGCAATTACTTAGAAATATAATATCGAGTTGAAAGCATGATAACCAGTTTTTTGAGAACTAATAAAGTATATGAAACGGTAAGGCAATAAGGGTTCTACATTGAATTGCTACACTAAGTAAATATAAGCGTAATAGATGCCATTGTTCATGTATTTTTTTATTGTGAACATTTTCCCCGTTTATTAAGTAATAAAGTTTCTTTTATTTAGAATAATGGGTTTTATTTTAGTTGAAGTTGTAAAACTTTTAAGGAATCCTCTCATAGTCCCTCCTTTACTCCCAAAACAATCAACAAGCTAAGTTTTAGCTTTTGTTCCGTTTACTGACTACTACTGAAATCATTAAAATAACTTATAAAGAAGGGTGAATTACTATAGCAGAGAAAGGCCAAGTAACCACCTGCCATGTCTCCAGCGAGCGATGCCATACAACGCGTGGTAGGAAGTTTCTACGAAACCGCACAGTATTGGAGTGTCACGTATCCAGGTGATGGTATTTTAGTTTGTGAGTACTGTGCGGTTAGAAAATTTGGCAGCAGGTAACAGTTCAAACAGTTCCCCAGAACACTCCCCATAATAAATACGGTACAGAAAGTACAGCGAGGTAACGTCCCTATACAAAGCTATTGTCAAGCCTTTCACAGATCATTGGGTCCTCAACGATCCCAACGGCTTTACGTGGTAAGCGTTCAAATGGCTGATACTGGAGTGCACCAGCCCTGAGATGAGAACAGTACTCCATATGAGGCTGAACCTGGACCCTATACTGGGCCAATAGGTGTTTTGGTGTGTAATACTATTTGGTTCTGATGATGCCCTCCAGTTCCTTTGAGGACAAATTGGATAATACTGCGAACGGCTATAAGAGGAGTGTTTTGGAAGATTGGCGACTCGACTATTTTTTAGTGGTTAACGCGCAACTTGGGCTTGAATTAAACTAGGTTCCTTTCAACCCATTTGGAAACAGCCCTGAGAGTTGCCTTAACTGAGGACACAAGTGTATATCGGCACGGAAACACTTGCGCGGCCAGAATAAACAGCGTCCATTGCAAAAATCTTCTAACATGTCATTGATAAGAAAAATAGACAGCGTATGGGATAGCTCGCAGCCTTGTGAGATGCCAGCGTGCATGTTTCAACTTTCTACGTGAAGTAATTTTGGCTGTGCGTCTGTCACAAAAAAAATCAGTTAAACATAGCTACGAACTAGTTTTTTTTTAAACAATTTAGCTGAGCTCGATGATAACTTGTATGTATCTATATATATTTTTAAAGCGACACAAGAATATTGAGTGGTAGAAAAAAAATTTCTCACTCGCCAAATAACACGCAATGCAATTGGAAAATGGAAGTGTCTGAATGAGAACGGAGTGTCTTAACACTAGGTTCCCAGGATCTCTCTGCCTACCGTAAAATATGCGGGATACAGCGTGAGCTTAAAAAAAGTGAGTTAAAGATATTACCAATTAAAACGAAACAATTTTTTTGATATTAACCACAAAAAAATAAGTACTTGTTAATGTAAAAAGATTAGAACGATTCAGATGTTACATAGAGAATGTCTACAAAATAGTTATCAATCACAATTATTTGTTGGAACTGGAGCATCATTATGAAATCTGTGCCAATTACAGCAACAATATGATGGAGAAATGTGCGCTTAAAGTATTAAGAAAAAGCTAATTAAAAAACTTTATATTTAATCCTTTATTTTTAAATTATTTTTAATCAATCACTTTTATATTAGAGCATAGATGTAGAAAACGACAGACCAGTGACACCATGGTTACACACATTATTTAGGTTAAACATAGCTTATTAAAAAATCGAGAAACAACGAAAAAATTTAACAAAAAAATTATTACTATTATTGCTGAGATTAAAATAAACTAAATGTTTTATTAAAAATATTATATATAACCACGACAAGCTAAGCTTACTGATATCAGAACGTCCTACGCGTGGCACGTCTCGTTCCTAATCCGCGGTTAGGAAATGCCGTAATTATATAATCGTCAATACTATGCCTTAAGTAACTGACTGACCTAGTTGGTTGAGGGCGGATAAGAAGACTTAATTTTTATTAAAATACCGGGATATTTCACTACAAAATCTTAGAATTAAATTATTTTCTTAGGTATGGTTTTTCAGCTTAGCGTAAGCAGAAGGAACTTAATGTTAAGACTCTCCATTGCCCACTTTCTAAAGAATTTTCAAGATATTGCGTTTTGAGTGACGGCTACTCAACGCCGCGCATTGCCTTGTTACCAGTGCGGGGACATTAAAACATGAAATAATTTATTCCTCCGAGTAAGAATCGAACCCACTATGTATATCGAGTAAGAATAGAATCGAAACTCAATATGTTGTCACTTTAATCTAAATTATAACATTAAAAAAAAAATATTTCGACATAGCGGGACGTAAACCTATCGCTAGATTGCACAAAGTATTTATATGGTCTTTTTTTTCAGCTTTACGCAGTGTCCCGTATGTAGCACGTTAGGCAGAGGGAGGGGGAGCCTAATGTCAATACTCCGCTCCCCACTGTGTGCTAAATTCTGAAGGCATTGCGTGTTGAATGGCGGAAATCATTACCTTTTTCGACACCACAGAGAAAATATTAAAATATTAAATGTTTCATTTCTTCGAGTGAAATTGAACCCACACAACCCGTCGCGTACAGTTTCACTTAGAACACGGACACTTGCGCCCCTGCGCCACGACTGGCCTCATTACATGGTACCTTCAAAAAATATAAAAGGTTTCTAATTTATATATATATATATATATATATATATATATATATATATATATATATATA
>DWAN01000362.1:0-25005 GCA_018230445.1 Heliconius hewitsoni | reverse complement strand
ATATATATATATATATATATATATATATATATATATATATATATATATACTATTTGTTCGTCCATATTTATATGTGTTACTTAATTGATTTTTATTTATTGTAATTTTAAGACAACAAATTGAAATACTCTGTATTTAATCTTCTATTATTTATTGTATATAATCTTAATTTTTCACAAAAAATGACTGTTTTGAATACAGAACAAAAAAATAATATTTCTAAGATCAAGTAACTCGTGAGATCTGAATTAGAATCATATCTTATAAGTTATATACTGATACGAATAGATGTTCTATTATACTAGAACTTAAGTCAATTGTTTTTAAAATTTTAAATTAATTCCGAAAAAATATTTAAAAAAAAATAAACAGGGATAACTCAATTTAAAAAAATACATTTATTTACTTATATTTTCTGAGAAAGTTCATCGGACGTACACCACAGCCTTGTCAGACGAGATAATTGTGGCCTTGTTACTTCTTTTCGACGAAGCCCTCCTAAATATTGCTAGAGGAAAACATCTACAACTGTAGTATTTCTTGTTGTTTATAATGACGTCGATGTTTATGAACTTTATGAACGGAATATAGACAGTGAACATAATACTAAAACCACAGTACTAATGTTTGTTTGCGTTTGCGGTTTAAGTGTTGGGTAGGCAATGACTGAAATAAATCAAGGAGTTGCATCTATTCTGCCTATAAATTATTCTATAAACAACTTATAAAAGTAAATAAATTGCAAACAAGTGGGCATTCTCTATTGTAAATGCAAATTTTATCTTGTGTTCCGATTTGAATATTTAAGACTGTGGATAAATAAGGTTACACACGAGATAATTAATTCAGTTACTTTTGGTACAGATAATGAATTAAGTATGTACGGTGTCGAGTATTTCCGCTACAAAGTTCTTATGTAAATTATATTTTAGTATCGAAATCAATTAGATATTTAGTTAAATTAATTTTAAAACAAAAAAAAAACGATAAAAAAGTTTAAAATTAATCTATAGTAAAACTTGAATGATTTCAAGCTAATTCTACATTAATATGTTACCTACACAGCAAAATATGAAGTAACCGTCTAGTCGATTGGGCAGTTTAACGCTTGAGTAACCTAACATATGACGAGTCGAAAATCAATGAGGGATGTAAGCCTGAATGGCGGCGACCTACGAAGGTCGTAGATATCTAGTACGCGACCCAATACCACGCATGCGCTTTGAATCTTTTTACAAATACTGTTTTTAAATTATAAATTTTATTATATATTGGAAGAATATCAGTAGAAATACTGAAAGAATATAAATATATAACCACAAAATCGTGATTTCATTAATATTTTTTGTAACATTAAAAAACCACAATGACGAAACGATTTTCTATTACAATATTATTCGATCGCTAGAATACCTAACTATTTTAGTATAGAAATGTCGTAATTGCTATTGTTATTTTCAAACATTAACGTGAGCTATCCAACTATGTAATAATATAATCGAGACAGTATGCCTATGCACAAACTACAAAGGTTCACTTTGTAGCTAGCCATGTGAGGTCAACTGTTTAATCTGGTTGTGATCAAACTCTGGGTTAGCTCTATATAATAGCACTGATTTGCTTACCAATTTCTAATTTTTATACAGAAATATTCCAATGTCACAGAAAAAATAAATAATTTTTAATATATTGTTTTTATCTTCTTAAATATAGAATATAAAAAAAACCTTTTTTTAACTTTTCCTCTCTAGAGATAGTGAAGATTGATACAAACTAAAATGCCTTTTGTAACTAGGATAAAGAAATATTATAATAAAATATTTTTCCTCGATTCGGATTGAATCCGTGAAAATGGTCTGCGTCACGACAGGGGTCATCACAATAATTATAAATTGTCATTAAAAATAGTTTAACGTCGCTCAAACCTAAAAAAATCTAACAACGTTATAATTATTTTTTGGACTGTTTCACGCTTTGTCCCGCGTAGGCAGAATGAACCTACATGACACAGCGTGTTGAGTGGCGGAATTCAACACCGCGCTTCGTCTACCAAAATGGAAATAAATTAAATATAATAATTTCCCCAAATTTATATTCCCACAACCGTCGCGTTTACAATCAAGCGCAATACCACTGCGCCACGGTGGCCTCAACAATACATATAAAGTTATGAAAATTGTTATTATTAATAATTTTTTTGCAAAAAAATACAAAAATCAACGGTAAAAAGCTTCTTTCCATCGATACAATCGAAACTGTCATATAAAACAAATAAATGTATCAGGAAGCGATTGTGCCCACTTAAAATAGTCGTAACCGCTTCAATGCTGTTCCAATAACGCAATGTAGAGTCGTCTGTCTGGCGCCTGTGTGTGCGACCGCAAGTTTTTTAATGAACTCCTTACTTTATATTCGATAGAAAAAGAAAAACACTGTGACTAATATGTTTTCTATAACGGTGAATTACGGCATTAGTGACTCTACAGTCAATTTGTAGAGCTGAGTAATCATTATTTATTTATATGTCAATTAATACATATATTAATTGAAAATATAGACGCTTGTAATATTAACAATAATAATAATAACATAGATTGAACCCATATTTAAGACAATATTCCCCACGCACCGCACAGGTTACGCTAGAGAATACCTAACAATAGTTCTTTGCTACACTAATACTCATATGTACGTATTAATCAATCAATCATTAGAATAGCTGCTAAGAAAATAAATATTCTGTCATTAAATCTAAACTATATACTTAGATGTAAAGATATTGTTTTTTGCCTTAAAAAATTATGAGAGACCAAACTTTCAAAATAGGTACATATCTAAAAATAACATCTTGAGAAGAGTACCAAGAGTATTGAAGAGTATTCGCAAAAACTGGACCATTTAATATAACCTTTTAAAATAGGAAAGTGCAAAGAAAAAGCTTGTACGACACGAAGACTCCATAGACAACCGAGAACGCAAAAACACGGCACTTGTTGGAATCCAGTGAGATAATAGCATTAGATAATAACGCATATGCAAAATGAAAATCCTTATCGAGTTGAAGGACTCATAAATGACACTCACTTCTAAATTAAATGAAGCTTCTAAAAGGTGTCCAACATTTTGAAAATATAACCTTCGAATACTTAAAATGTTTGCGTCGTATAAAGTTTGGCGCCATAAGTACCATAGTCGTCATCTATTGTTAAGTAATAAGTGGTAAATATGTACGTGGCAAAGAAACTTATGCTCTTAGAATATAAATAAGACATTAGTTCTGATAGCGGTCATAATTATATTGTATCTTCTACAGATTTAAAAGTGCAGATAAATTAGCTGGAATGAACAGTTAGTTAGGTCCATTTCTAATGGTCGAATCTGAACAATTCAGATTATTACAATAACAATTTAAAATTCAAAATACAATATATTATAAGTACTTGTAACTTGTTTCAAAAATAATGTTATATTCTATTTTTAGTGAGCTGGTTTTCCATTGCACATAAAATGCCCAAAATTAAGTTTGTACTTAACAAATTCATTCACTGTACGAATTCAACAAAAGAGGAGCATTGCGTATAGAATAACGCTGAGAGGGGGCTTTTGAAAAGACGTTCAATGGTGAGAGAGGGTGAGGCGTGGTGGCGAGTTGCAACTCTCAATTGCATTCTAAAGATAAGCGGGAGTAGGGGTTCTACCTCAATTTAACCACTGTCACAATTATTCAGGCGCCGTTTGCTAAAAATCAAGAAGATAACAATGGTGCCTATGAACGAAAATTTTACAGGCCGTTGTTTTTCCTCTCGAAAGAACGAATAATTAACGTTTCATCGTGTCCTCATTTTGTTGGTTTGTTACCCAATTCGTCTGTAGCGGACTGATGCCAAACGCCAGTCCGTGTCGGCCACTTGTAGCTTATGTCCGCTTCAGATCGCTTGGCATTTGTCCAACATTGCACTGTTAAGTACTACGTGTATTTTTAGTGAATGTATAAAATGTATATTTATTGCACATGCCATATATTAGAAATAAAGAAAATATTGAAGAACAAATTGTCAAATTTAAGTTAAAAAAGGTTTTTTTTTTAAAATCCCTGTATTAATATTGAAGTTTAACAGTGGATATAGCACGTAATACACATAGGTTCCTGATCAAGATCTTTACGGCTTGGCAGGCTTGTAATGAATTGTTCTCAGCACTTAAGCAATTTTGTCAGCAACTGCACTTCACCACTCAAGAGCTCTGTCTGATTAAAACTCGACCGCTGCCGCATTCTTTTTTATTTGCACTCGCTGTATTATGGTAATTCCAGATTTTAAATTTGGGATTTGTATGCTCACTTTAAACCCCTTTAAGCCTTTTGTGACTTGACGAAATCTGTTGCCGAGTTATATTCTATACGTATTACAGTTAAGTTAAATTTTTAACACGTCTTGATATTTAAAAAAAAAACTCTTTATTACTCACTAAGAATTATACCTATAGTTTTAGTAACAGTCTACTAATGCAATAATTCGTAACTAAATAATAAATGGACGGACATAAATTGGACGTTAGAGCGTCAGCCAGACTGTGCTACATTATGCACAAGATGGCACCCTAGCTTACCCAGCGCTGCTCAAACATTTCTGTGGAATAAATTATTCTAATATCGCCATCGATGTCTCTATTTCTAAAAGATAGTTTCTTGATACATAATAAGAAAAAATATTCGTATTCTATCAAGATAATTTGTAAAAGTAATAAATTCAAATTCTTTTTAAATTAAATTCTCAAATTCTTGTATAAATTGAAATTACTACGAGATCATAGTCATACTACGCACTTTATTGCATTGGTTTACTTTTTCTAAAGAAAAAGTTAGAATGACAAAGTTAGTTAACCATGCACCTTTACTGTATACACGATACCTACGTAATTGATAAATGCATTTGACTCTACATTTTGTTGAATACACATGTTATTGCAGTCGACGTAGTCAGGGTATTTTCAGTATAATTATCAATGTTCATACGACATTAGTAATAAATAATACAGTACACTAACAATATTATTTTATTAAGCTTTACATTCGTCACAATTTATTGTATCAACAATATTTATATCAACACTTCAACGCATGTCTTCTAACAATGTATAACCTAGACCATACCAAAAATAAAAGGCGTTCTAAATTCAAATTATAATTTTTAAAAGTTAATTATTTAGCAATAAATATATTAAAAATCGGTAACACAAACAAATAGCGTAAGAATGATATCTCTTTTTTAATTATATTTACGTGACGTTATGAAGAAATCACAAAAAGAGGCTTTACAATATAGCACATGATATTCATGGATTGTTAAGCATGTGCCATAATATTTCATGCGCCAAATATTAAAAAAAAATCTCTCAAATCTGTTACAATGCTGCGACATCGACTCACTATGTTCCCCCAGGCGCAGCGACGTCTCTTGACAAGGATAAATTCTGCGCTACCCTCTTTTTATCCCACTTATAGACTTTATACATTTGTTGAGCTTCAACTCATTACTGTATAACTTTTCTCCCTCACTCGGCTCATACAATAGATGTAAAAACAAATATAAAATCAGAGGCACACTATGTTGCCTGTGTACATCGACCCTCGTCCATTATAGAAAATAGATGCCGTTATTGAAATTAATTTTGCTCTTTATATTTTGCGAATAATTGAATGTATTATTTTTTTTAAATTCCCTTAAGCCAGAGGCCAGCAAGTATTACACTAAGACAATTCTAAATAAAATAAAACTAAATAATAATTATGTAAGGGATATGTAGAGACCGTAGCGTTTGGCGCTCCGTTCTCTCTGACTACCCCGCTAGGGATAAAGCGTGAAGCTAAGAAAAAGAAGAAGATGTGTTTTTTATTAATTAATTATTTTTAATTTGTTTTATTTTGTTGTGTTTTAATAAAATATATTCCTAAATATTTTAAACATTTTTAAAGTGTTATTCCGCACTTAGAAAAGAAAATTACTTATTTTAGTTATAATAAGTATATTACTAAACGTCACAATTGACAGTTACTGTGACAAAATGATGGTCATTAAAGTTTTTATGAATGATGAAAACAGCACGCCCGTTAAATGTGACACGAACAAACATTATTACTACAGGAAATGGATAACAGAAAATAATTTAATTATTATCATTATATTTTTCTAAACACATTAATTAAGACTAGCCTTATATGATTGAAAAAGTATATTTAATATATTGTCGCATTTCCTGTCTGTTACAGACTCTTAAACATATCTCGAATCTGTAGATGAACGGTAAGGTGAGAAATTTATGTCTATTTGTATTGGCTATCCCACATATTTATTACACTATAATGAATGTATTTAAAATATTTTTTTAAACTTATTAAAATGAATATATTTATAACTTAAAATAACGTACTTAATCTAGTTACATTTACATTGGTACCATACAGTTCTTCAGATTAAATATAATGCAATAAACGATCGCATGGCTTTATTAATGACAGGAACAATCAATTCTATTACGCAGCAAACCATTGCGTGTACAGACGAAATTGTAGTTAACAAAAGGAATCAAAACATCCTTTAGTATACTATTCTGTAAACAAAAATCAAGCCCCAGTCAAAACAATGAACAGTACAAACTACAAGCTAGTCTAGACTGATTTAAATCAATAAAGAAAATGAGTACATATATTTTCAACGTAGAATATAAGAATATAGACTAGTTATTTTTTTAATTATTAGAAAATGATAAAATAGTATTTTATTATTTTGATAAATAAAATAATATTAAAAACAAAATCTTTGCCTCTAGGCGGCCGTCGGTTCGTCGCGATTACAATCGCACGCTTGTGTGAGTAAGGTAAGGGTAAGGGTTCGACTCTCAATCAGAAGAATAAAATATTTAATACTTTTCTTTTCTCGCTCTGGTAACGAGGCAAAGCGCAGCGTTGAATTCCGCCACTCAGCACGCAATGTCTCTAGAATACTGCGGAAAGTGGGGAACGGAACGTCTTAATTGGATCGAAGTGTACAAACACAAGGTTCCTAGATCCCCTCTGCCGTCCCTGTTATGTGCGGAATACATCGTGAAGCTGAAGTCTAAAGAGGAAAACGCAATGTTAATTATTATATGTGAGTAAATGTAGGCAACTCATAAGAAGTAATATAGCTCATCGCGATATCCTGTGATGATAAACTCGATGGATACTTCGATATCGAGTATCGATAGCGATGGATGGATCGGATGTATGTAATATTTTTTTGTTTGTGAGCATAATTATATGATATTGTATGTTTCTTATTTGAGTTATTTAAATAATATTATGAAAATCTAACTTGACCTCGCTTCCGATCAATTAATTAAAATAAACATTTTGAAATAAACTGGTTTTATAAGTTTTATACATAATTTATTGATATTTAATGTGTGTTCGTAGCTATAATTTAGATAAAAAATAATATAATTTAAAAATAACCAAACAAAATGATTTAACATATTTTGTTATCTGTACCTCAAGCGTACCGCCACTCCAATTGGTGCGCTCTCGACTGACTAACCGTCTGTCTGCTTTTGACATATAGCAAATATTCACATTTCTGTGCGTATTTTTTTAAATTTCCCGCATCGGCGGGCGCTATGATTAAAAAAGGGAACCAGAAGACGAAATTTTTATGTACTGTGTGTACAAGTAAAATCTAATTGAATCTAACGCTGGTTTTCCAATATATATATTATAGTTAAATAGATAATATGCATTGTAAGCACTCTGATTTATCTTTTGTAATTTAGTATGAATTAAACTACGTTTTAAATACCGTCTATTCTACAGTAGTATATATTAATAAATAATTGTCGCACAAATTGGTAAATGATGTAAAAAGTGTATATAATATATTTTTTTGAGCAATTACTATTTTCTAAATACCAAGAAAGTACATTTTTTTAGTTGAGAAATAATAATAAATATTATACATGGATAGGATTATGTTTAATATTTACACTGATTTGAGACTCTACGTATGAAGAGCAAGCCGCAACTAAATGGTTAATATAAAAGTCGAGCCAGTCGACTAGCTCATGTGTAAATAAAGCTTAAAAATCATTTCGCCGCTTCTCTTCGTTCCCCTTTTTTAAGTGTTTTAGGGAGAGGCGAGGGTTGAATGTAATTTCCAAGACGTAATTCGATTATATTAAGAATAAAGCCAATATATGTACCCATAGTAGTTGAGTAACTAATATAACCAATGTGAAATAGTAAAATATTTTGAATTATAATATATAATATATTTATAATATATATAATATATTTATTATAATTATAATATTATAATATAACACATTTATTGTAATTCAAAGTATTATACTTATATTATAAGTTTTTTTTTATTATATTTTTTCTACTAACTCTTACTTTATTTCTGGATACGAAATGCGATAAATATCTATGTCATTCTTCAATATTGATATGAGATAGACCAATTATTTAAAGTAAAATAAAGATTTTATCATAAAAATACTCATAAACAAATGATATTAAGGTTGAAACATGTGGTTTAATTAGTGCGTAAGACTAAAATAACTATAAGTTATTGTTTCTGTTAGATGGGATGACTTCTCGATCTCATTTTGTCACGAAGGCCACATTAACTAAGTTGTTTAGATTTCACAAAAAATAACATGATACATGGTTTAATAAAACATTTGACGTAATTTAATCACTTAGTATATCTATGTATAATTGTATATACGTAGATATTGATTACATCACGTTCTGTCTACGTTTTTTTGGCGAAAGAATAAAAAGTATACATATTTTATGATTTATGTAATAGTTATTTTGCTATTCACAACTTCTATATAATAAATATTATATACGACTTTTATAATATTATGTAGAATATCTAGTTGTTACCTTTGTCTTAGTCCTCGGAACGGAAAGTGAACAATAAACTGTGTAAGATATGTCGTCTCGCCTAATAAAGACGATGAATAGTTTAGACGTGATTTCTTTTTTATTCACTTATGTTTTATACATATGTTTTTTATATTCTTAAAGTGACAAACAGATATTTTTTATGGAATATAAATACAAAATAATATAGATATAAAAGTATTGACATAAAAATAATTTTGTCGGTTATTATATTTAAGTAACATAATACATATATGTAATGTATGAGATTGTGATATCCAACCATTACATTACGTTTTTTTATTGATATAATTCTTTTCAAACAATATAAAAAATATAACCTAGATAATTCATAAAAAATCTATCAAGTGATACAGTCTGGAGGAAGAGGAATTACGGAGGAAGCGGTACAGAGGAATAACGGAAATTAAAAAATATTTATCATATGTATATTCACAATAGCAGTCAAATAAGGAAAGGAATGTATAATCTCCCCGCTCCAAGTGGGAGCACGGATGTGATAGCAGAAAATTAACTCCCTTCAAAGGCGACTGATTTAACTCGACTTGAATTAATAAATACTCTACATAAATTTGCACATTTTACATTCTTAATAATTCATTCATTTTTTTTAAAGTACCTTTGTTGCATTTTGTCACCGCCTTCCCTGAATGTTACTTTCAATATTTTGGATAAGAGTAGGCTGACTGAGTCTATACATCTTACAGTCTTTGCTTTCCCATTTTCATTTTTTAAATATACTACGGCAATAAAGATTTTGAATTTTAACTCGAATCTTATAAAAATATTTTTTCTGTCACTTTGTCCTTTGGTATTCACCTAATTATCGTATAAGTCATAAAAAACTGTCACAGTAAAATAAATGAAAAGCGATATTTTGAGACCATTTTTATTGGTTATAATTATATATTACGTATAAAATACTTTTGCCGTATATTTGTCCCTTCATAAACGTTTTAACTTCTACGAATTAATATTACTCCTACTATATTTATAAAGATTATACAATAAGCAAATATATTTAAACAACAAAATATGTCTGTGTGTATATATCACAATGAAATGTTTTATTATGAGCTATAAAAATCAAGGAATTAGAAGACTATTCATCCATCCACCTACATAAAGTTACAAATCTTTAATTAACTGTTTCTATTCACTTTGATGAATCGCGGCTAGTTTCAAAACATATTCGAACATTTGGAAACGATTACGCTTGTTGTCTTTTGTTTTAAGTAAATGATAAGCATTAATCTTCATAAATAAAAAAAATCTATTTTCCGATATTCTGATGCATCAAGGGGCAGAGTGTCTATGCCGATAGTGGATTCAGTTCTTATTTGGAATAACAAATTATTTTAACTTCCTTGTTCTGGTGATAAGATAAAGCGCGTGTGTGAAATGTCGCGAAAAATGAGCGAACGAAGAGCCTTAACACTAGGTTCTCTCTTACCTTGCTACATGCACTATACAGCGTGTAGCTGAAAAACATCTGTATTATTATAGAAATTTAAAACTAAAATCGATATTATGTTAACCAATCTGTAATATTATAATTTCTGTTAACTTTTAATTATACTCTCAACTCTCTTTATAATTAGACATAGAACATTTTAGTGAATATTTCTCATTTCAAAATAAAGATGGGAAAATTTTTAGAAGAGTTGATAGCGATTCGTATTCAATTAGACGTCCTATATCTTATGACTGATATTTCTGATAAAAACATTTTTTTCGTCAAAATAGTTACTTGAAGTATACAAGCATCTAGTGTTGCAACTTGCAATGCAGTTAGCCCGTATATCTTAGTATATTCTTAAAGTAGTGCTGAAAGAAAAAAAATTGGAGTTCCTTCCCTTCACTGATTGATTCTTAATATAGATATATTCGCGATCTATTCGATCGCGAATATATCTTTATTAAGAATAATTAATTTTCTATTCGAAAATTTCATGGATTCTGAAATAAAAGGTCTTGACAGACGTACAGACAAACAGACAGAAAATGTTTCTACAAGTCTCTAGAAATAACTTGTTTTATATTAAATACTTACAACTCTAGCATTTCAATAATAAAATTGTTGGATTACTTTTTTACATATTAAAACTTCCTCATAAGTATTTGAAAACATTTATGCGGGTCGCTTTATAAATTAAAGTGGTTGCATTCAATATAAAATATTATCTCAAGTGTCGATAAAAAAAAGTATGCAATTATAAGTATTCTGTGGTAAAGAATGTAAACAGTAGTTATAAAATAATGGAATTAATAAATATTAATTTAAATTGAAGTTAGGCACAATACACATTTCGAATTATATTATAATCTTTAGCTTAATTCGAACTATTATGCCTTCAACTCTAGTTTAAGTAGCAAATAGAAGTAATAAACTTGTAACAGATAACTAAAGATACGGATCACGTGTCTGCAATGATTAGTTAAGCAAGTGTTTATAAACTGTTTTATAATTCGAAACTAAGAAAAATTAAAACAAATCGTTATAGCAAAATAAATTTATTAAGATTGCTTTTGTTTGATTTTAATAAAAAAAACTGCATATATTGGGTTATTAATATCTAAAAGTATATCTATAGCTTCACCTGTATCCCGTATGCGGTGCGGTGCGCCACGACCGGCCTCTGGTCTACTTTTAATTTTTATTATTAATATGTTGTTTATACTGTTTATATTAGTTTATTAATATCACTTAACATAATTTTGTCTCTAGCACATTTTATCACGTCGACATAACAAAACATGTAGGAATGTGAACACCAACGCCCCAGTAATGAGATACGACGAACACTTGCTTCGTTATCAATCGATTAGTCGATACACTGAACGCCGTGTTTGTAGACTCATACTCAGAATAAATATTATATCATATTGAAACAATAGTGTTGCAAGGGAACAATCACCTACCTATATGCATGCAATGTATACACCTAATATAATAAGAGAATCAAATTAGAACATAATTCAATTAAATTTTCGTGTAATTTATTATTTTATCATTTCACCGATGTGGAAGTGATAAAGTTTAATGAGACCGATCGGCTTAAGGTTAAAATATATCGTGTTCAAGGTAAGAATGATTAAAATAATCAATCAATTTGGTGATATGAAAAGTCCTTCGTTATCTTTTACAATTTAATCATATCATATGCCAAACAATAATTTTGCGAAGTCATAAAGCATTGACGCACTAGATCGTCATTGACGTATAGCCGGTCCTATTATAGTCTTCTAAAATAGGATATAACTTGAAAGCGAAACATCGACAGTCTGATTTATTGCAATTGCTTAAACAAACATTAGACAAAACCATTTTAAATAAATTTGCGACCAATTGGGATGGACAGAGGATTGTCATTTGCCTGCAGCTGGTACAGTGAATCGGCGCCGATGGCGATAGAAGCGCACCCGCCGACCTTGCGCATGCGTCGCCTGTCGCTGACAGGGCTGACTGAACGACAGCCAGTACAGTAACCCGGACGGAAAGTCACTATGTCAACATAAATCTATTTATATATAAATAGATATCAGCTTATCAATCTGCATTATATAAAAATATATTTAAATCATCAAAAAGTATATTACTATGAACTTAATATTTATAAAAGTATATAGAATGTAAGGAGTCGTAATATGTATCAATTTATAATGTGAAGACGTGATATTTCTGTTATTCTAAAAAACTTTTAATCGAATCAAAACTATAAATATATTAAACGTACAATATATTCTTGCGATATAAGAACGTACTTACACAATGAAATTTCACAAAAAAAAAAAGACCATAATCTTTGTCAATATATGTATATATTACGTATTGATAAAACCGCAACCCTGACCGCGGAATAAGTAGCCAATACGCGATACGCAGAATGCTAAAATACGTGGCGCCCGCGCCGGCGCCGACGGTGTACCTCTTTACTAGCCGCGAGCTTTCTAAGTATGCAGCTACTTGTATACTTCAAGTAATAAACTAATATATTCACATGACCCCGTGAGCTATTTTTGAATATTCACTCACTAAAATATTAAATTATGTAGGATCTAATATTACTAATATTATATTTCATTTTATAACATAAATTAATAAGAATCATTAACTTTACCTATAAGAGACACAAAGCACGTCTCTAGCGACACGCCAAGCCCGAGACTGATCTCAGAAGTACGATACAAATCTGCTCCGTAAACATCATCTAATCGATTTTCTGTCTTGAGCAAGGAAAAAAGTACCTTATTTTTGGTGGATAAGGCATATAAAGAGCAACGCGAACAGCAAAAAGATAGTCTAATACCTCTGAAAGGAATTACCTTGCGGCAACGCTAATTCAGGCACGAGGGTTATTTTAAGCTTTAATTGTTAGATTTACAGTATACCTACACAATGTAAAGAAAATATTACATTACATTTAGTAAGTATTATTTTTCTTATATCTATGATTATTATATAATGATAATGGGAATTTCATGAATTTTTAGAAATCAGCATCCAAAGACACGATCTATACTTACGTAAGAAAAAATATTATAATTTTTACGACGAAACAAAATAAATAAAAGAAATACTTAGCAGACTATAGTTCGTCAGATTGCATGACTAAAACAATATTCAATTTAACTCGGTTCACAGTCATAACGTGAAAATTAAATAATTGGCTAATCTTATATGAAAGAAAGAAATAGAAATCAATGTTCAGTGGTGTTATTGTTTGTTTGGTACGTAGCAACGAAGCAAGTGGAACTTTTTTGAGCTGAAGAAATCTAAAATTATACATAAACGAACATTTCAGGAACAAAAAAACGAGAATCCCAGCAAAAATCTCAGAACGACTCAAAATTTAACTTTTGCTTTTCTGAGGACGGAACAGTTTATTCTGTCGCAGTGATCGTTAATTGCAATTACGCGAATTGTCCGTATACCTCCTGGACGTATGCCAGATTTAAATGGGAACTGTAAATATTATCATATTATTAGGCACGAACTTAAATAAGCGAATTACCAATTAAATAAATATTTGCATAATTAAAACGTACACTTCTAAAATTTTATCCATATACACCTACTAAAATTTTAATTTTATTAAAATAAGAATAATATTTTAATGTAAGTTTACTATAAGATATTACATTTTAGAATATTCTATAAGGGAAGTAAAGCAAGAAATCGTAACATTTCATCCCTCCGGACAACGGACAATAAATAGTAGTCAGAGCACAAAGAAAACCAAAATGAAAATCTCTGTAAATAGTGTCGCGATATGAAAATCATAGTTGACCCATTTTTGCAGCTATCAATGCAAATGCATGAGAATCGTCCTGAGCAAAAGTAAATATTAAAAAATGTAGAGTTCACGTTGAAGCCCTAGTTAGTTGGATATGACTACGACTGTTCTCGTAATGAGATGTCGAAACAAAAGAAATATTTTTGTAAAAACTATATGTCTTTGTCTAATCATTGCCGTTTTTTTTATGAAAATATGAAATGTAAATGAAAGAATAGTTTAGTTTAGTTTTAAATAATAAATTAAAGACACTTACAACTAAAGGCAAGTTTTGTTTTTTTTTACTCGGTAATATATTTAACTAAGATATCAATTGGTGTTGAAAGCAAATATAATAAAATAAAAAAATAAAATTGGAGGCCGTCTTGGCGCTGGGGCACGTGAGTTCGATCTCAACTCGAGGAAATAAAATATTTATTTAAATCTATATTCATTTCATCATTCATTTCACAATGTCTCCAGAATTTAGCAAAAAATGGAGTGTCTTAAAACTAGGTTCTCTCTGTCTTCCCTGCGGTATGCGAGATACAGCGTTAAGCTACAGCTGATTTTATAATTTTGTATACCTAAAAGCGAATAAATGTAAAGGGAAATTGTTTATGTGAAAGCCTTTATCCAAGTTCTAATTAAGTAGCTACATAGTTACATATAAGACGTAAACTATGTTGTTTTAGTACACAAACTTCCCGTTAACTCTATCAAAGGAATAGTCATTAAGGGTTGTAAACAGGGGTGGAAGTGTCAATAATTAACTTAGAATAACACAATGACATTGGGGTCATATGCTAGGGCATTGCCGAATTAAGCAAAATATAATAAATTTATATCAAATACATAGATTTTTTAGAGTTTGATGCATAAAATTAATTGACGATAATATATATGTATATATATATATATACAGTTATGTAAACTCTTATAAATAATCAAGAAACGAAAAAAAAATGAGTTCTGCTCTCGACATAGATCGTGCGCTTGTCAACTAGGACGAGATTATTATTTTCGAAAGGTAGTTCGAAGTAAAATATTAAAAATATAATGCTACACGCTCTCAAGAAGTGGGATTTTTTATAATAAAAATCATTTTGTAATTACGCATACAAATATAAAACTTACGTGTTGCAAAGAATTTTCTGGTAATTAACTTACAATATTGTCCTAATATAAAAAATATGTAAAATTTGTAAATAATATATTTAATATAGGTATATAGCACTGTTATTTTACTGGACGTTACGCTGATTTTACGCTGCCTAAGGGTGGTAACGAGATGTGCGGTCACGCATCCCTGCACGACACAGATAACACACCCTCTGTCATATAACGTTATAACTCAACGTAATGTTCTCAACCAACCCTCAACGATAATAACTACACTTTTGTATAGAACTCTTTAATGGAAAATAAATTGAATAAATTAAATATATTTTAATATATTTTTTTATTGATATTTTAGAAGAATTTATATACAGTTTTATTTTTGTTTACTTATTTTACAAAAGATGAAGTAGGTAAAGTTATACGATCTAGTGAAGTAAGAGTAAGGCACTTGTATGTTTGTGCATATATAGACAAAGACTTTGATTTCGTAGTGATTAAGTAGGTTTCGTAAGTCATGACATATATATAAAACGAGAGATAATATTAAAATTCTGGAGCCGGGATTATTTACATTTGTTTATACATAATATTTACATCGAGATAATACGGCCTCGGTAGAGTTATTTAAAGCGCGCACTGGTTTCAAAAGATCTAGGACTCGAAAGTTTTACTTTACAAAAAAATCACGACTACCTCTTATTAACTACTCTTCATGAAAACAGTAAAATATTTATAAAATAGCAAAATAGCTTTAAAGACCGAACGGATTCACGTAATTTAACATCACAGAATAAGACGTAATAAGGTCATTAAACCACAACACATGTCTTTATGGTACAAATGTTTGGGAAATGCATGACAATAATACGTTGCATCGCGTCACATCCGCACAGCATGTTACACGTGAACACGACGATTGGACAGTATAATATAATTATATAATACCATCCTGATACATCACATATAATGACTATCAAATTCAATGCTGAATATTTTTTAAGACCAACGACTATGAGTAACACACGAAATTAAATATATATACGTATATATCTTCTATATGCAGGTATTTACATTTAACCTTTAATAGTTTTCAATTTAACAAATTTATTAAAACGGATAATTGAATAGATGTAAAGAAATTTTATTATTTTCTAGAAAGTGGTTAACTTTCAAATTTTAAGCAGTGCCCAATGAGATTGCTCTCTTAAATAATAATACCAAGGAATACCAAAGAATATAATATAATAATGAAACATATTTACTAAAGTAAACAATTAAGCAAAGATATACATACAACTTACGTATACTTTTTTTATAACAAATATACATATTTTCTTCAATTAGAAGTTACAGATTCTAAAAAACGCGAAATACGATCAGCTTTCAAGGTTCAGTTCATTATAATTTTATTGCTACCAATTTTGTAATCCAAAAATTGCAATACAAAATACAGTACGTCCGCATTAAGCAACCGGATATCTTACAATACTATTCACCCGTTTTACTGCCACCACGCGGTCCACTTTATGTCGATAAACATAACCGTTGAAGGGCTCATTTCAGTTTCATATAACAACTTCCTACAATGACGGAATACCTTTTTAATATAATCGAAAATAATCATTAATTGATTACAATAAAATCTACCTCTAATTTTATTTGATATATCAAATTGGAAATACCTATACAAAAATGATTTTAATCATTTTACATAATATATAATCTGAGATAAAATCTTAATTTTATTGATATATGACACAAGACGACCTCAAATAGAGTTGTTGTTTAATCAATCAATAATATACCGTTATTTGCTAGCGAATTCTCATATCGGGTTTAAGTCGATTACCGCCGATTTAATGACTTTGGCCATTCGATTCCGGAACGAATGGTCACGTGGTGCATGACGAATCGGTCTTTGATTTTAAATGCGATAAAATGTAATAATACGCACTTGCAAATCTTATAACTTTTTTCAGCTTCACGATATATCCTGTATTTAGCAGAGTAAGCAGAGGGAGCCTAGTGTTAAGACACACCGTTCCAAGCATTCCCCCATTTTTTTGCGACACTCCTTGCTAAATGGCGGAACTCAACGCTGGGGGTTTGACTTGTAGCCAGAGCGAAAAAATAAAATTCACGTTTACAAATACACGAATAGCCACTACCCCGTGACGGCCCCAAATATTTTTTGTTAACAACATAATAAATTCGACTCGACAAAAAGAATCTATTTCTGTTATTTATAAAAAAATACTGAGTTATTAAAACTTAAAGTGCTTAAGAGTGCATATTGGACTTTTTCAATATCTCACAAACGTAAGCAACTAACACTAGCGTACTCGACATTGCTGAAATCAATATGGGCAGCGGCTAGGCACAGCTGTTATCGATTGCTATGTGGTCCACCTAATTACTTAAACAGGGGTTAATACTGCCATAACAGGTCACAGGTCTCCCATACAATGCATAGTTGTTTATTTATGAGATAAAATGGACATTGATAATCTCAAATATCATAAAGTTATTTTTTTAGGTTACAAAATATTTGTTTAGTAATATATCTGTTTAACCTCTCATGTTCTCTAATATTTTAAATGTTTTTTTATCTTCACAATTCAGTATAAAACCTGGTAAGCAGAAATAAACATTTCAATATATATCAGTTATTAAAGTGTATCAAATAATATAGTTCAAGTCATCTTGTGAAAATATTAATAATTTATTTTTATCAAAAATTAAGTGCTGAAAATGCACATGTATCGCATACACAGTCACGCAGTAAGCACTAATGGTGCCTTATTATAAATGCTATTGTTATAAAAGGACATTTTAAAACGTGAATATTGTAGGATTAATTGTAGGTTTAAATTTTGAGATGTGAACGTATTAATTGGCTTGATCACTTGGACAATATCCAAGAACAGCGTGTTCAAATCCTGCTAGATATTTTCTTATATGACAATCCATAGTCGTCGCAGCACAGCGTTATCCCACTGGGGAATGAATAATATTTTTTCGCTTTAGTAATAAAACAATGCGCAGTGTTGAGTTCCGTCATTCATATCGAACGAAAAAATATGAATAAAACGGAAAGTCCTAACAATAGGTTCCGTCTACCTACTATGCTATATTTCCGATAGAACGTAAAGATTAAAATAGATTTGACTATATTTTATATGGTTGTTATCACTAATAATTACATAAAAAATATTTTATATTGTATTTTCTTACAATTTACATGGGTGGGCTTCCTTTTTTAACATTATTTTCTTCTGATCTCAGAAACACTAAGTGATTAATAACAGTATTAGTAAAATAGGCTTAGAGAGCCGCTCGTTGACACCGATTTTTTACACATGTGTCCTCACAGCGTTATAAGAAATCCCAAAAAAACATTAATGAGCGTACATAGTTTTCTTAGAATTATTGAAATTTTATGGATGGTCGATGAAAATACACCTATATGGCCTACTGGCAGCTTTTTTAATAATTATATATTTACTAACATTAAACACTATGGGAATATATAATGTAGTAGGTATAATACAATGCAATCACTAGAATTTAATACTTATTTAATAAACAAAAAACCATAAAATATATTATATTATTAACATTGAAACTCGTACATTCCACAAAGGTTTCAAATTCCGTGAATATATTTCCATATTTAAAACCAACACAAAACATGACGTCCAAAAGAACTTGACCGACGTTTAAAGCAAATATTTGCACAAAACCTTAAAAAAAACTATAAAAAGTTAACTCTCTTGAATGGGAACCATTTAATATGAATTTAAAGTATTTTAAGTCGTCCTCGAGCGACCTTACATTCCGGGAACGCAACTACCTGCTTTTTATAAACCAGATAAAACGATTTACAATTATAAGTAACCCGACCCGATTCGATTATTGATCTGTTTGCAGCCACCGATTGGAACTGAACGACCTCTTTTAGTCAACAGGGTAACGTAGCTGACCTACTACCTCGATTGAGTGAACATATGCCTGTACCATATGGCGCTATGCAGTGTCAGTATAATTAAAGTTAAAATGTAGAATCAATTAATAAAGTAGTTGAGGCCAGTCGCAGCACAGGGGCTTAAATTGTGACGGTAAATGCGTCAGGTTTTGGGTTCGATTCCCACTTGAGGAAATGAAATACTTAGTATTTACATTTTCTTCGCTTTGGTGTCGAGATCCGATACTTGACACGCAATGCAGCTAGATTTCGGCGGATAATGGGAAACGGAGTGTCTTAAGACACTCCGTTTCCCGTTTGGTATTAATACCAAAAAAAATTAAAGTACCTATTGATTGCTTCCAATTTACACAATACCTATGTACGTTACATTCATATGTCTTTAAATGGAATTGGACACAATCTGTAACGTACGCATATGGAAATTAATAACGTGAGTATAATAACAAAAGGCGGCGGTCACAATAAAGTAAAATGATTACGATACAAAGCTCGTCCTTGTACTAAACTCAAAAGATAGCGTCACGAAATATGACACGCGCTGTCATGCGCTTGCGCTACACCACAAAGCGCTCGGCTCAAAGGTAACTCGCCTTGTTAGAGAAATTGTCGCGAACGATTTGAACATAGGTATAATTTACAAGCATTTTAAAATAATAAGCTTTGAATAGATATTTATTGTTATTAAAATTTGTTGGTTGGGCACAGAACTATTCTGCAGCGAGCCCGGACCACCTAGCGCCTCTATTCCCACATACATGACTGGATATGTAAATAAGAGTGAAGAATGCGATTAATTACATTAATACATGTACAGTATCACACGAATATGAATATTATTTTTTATTGGGTACCCTTAAGTTGTTCAGTCATTTATTTAGCTTTACACGAGTATATGGCGCAATAGTACCTTGTAGACTGTGCATAGGCAAGCGGGCGCAATGAAGCGAAGCGAGAGACATCTTCATAACTTTGAAAAGCGTATCCAATAAGTTGTAAATGAAGCCCGTGCGAGACGTCTGGAGCAAACCGTTATTTATTAAAATCGTTGCATTCAACCTTTGAAGCGTGAAAACAATGGCTTGTGTTTTAGATATTTTTACAAAACTTATAAATCTGCAGAGAGAGCGCTGTGGCAACTATAAACAATAATAGTGTCTATATTATCAATACATAACTTACATTAAACGAGATACAATATGATGAAGGACATACCTGGAACAAAGAAATTGTAATCAGTATTGAATCGTAAGCACACAACATCGATACAAATAAAAACGACTGCTTAACACATTTATCACTTACATCGGCTCGTATTGTATCCGATACAAAGGCTGTGGGATCATGCATCCCTAATAAAAAAAAAACCCAATAACCGTTGTTTTTTTATGGAATTGTTTTTTTTCTATTTTGACAGTAAGTTGAAAGTCTTAAGTTATGGCGCATAAGTATCATCGATGGTTACTTACGAGCTATTAAATGACAGATGAGAAATTTATACATATACTATATCACTGATGGTTCGTCAACCTCGTTTCTGCTTTATGCAGGATAATAAAGAGACGTAGTCGAAGCCAATGTTGATTACATTAAATATCCTTAGGCAATCCTTATAGTAATACGGTTTAATGTATTTTTTTCAGCTTTACGTTGTATTCCGAATGCAAATAGCAGGGTAGGCAGAGGGAGGGAGGGATTAGCGTTAAGACATTCCACTCCCCACTTTCCGCTAGTAAAAAAAATACCAAATATATTATTGCCCTGAATGAGAATTGATCTCACAACCTCGTCAAGATTACAGACGCTCAGTGGCACAAGCGGGGCCTCTGGAAATTTAAGTGCACATAATTTTAAAACATAAGCGGTGTGAACGAAATCACGACAACAAATGATGCGTTAATTAAGAAGATGGAATTGGATGGAATTTTTAAAGGAAATAATAAATTAATGGCGTGGCTTTTAGGAATAGATCCTGATAGTCGAAATATTAATAAATCAGCGCGGCGAAGGCAATAAATAAACTTGTTTCTTCGTACCAAAGAAGCGGTTGGTGTGTGTGTAAATAAACAACATGTCATTAAAATTTGCATACGACGAGGTCTGAATATTATGAACGAATTTGGTTCACTCGTAAAACGAGACCGCGACCACCTCCGTAAAATACTTTAAAATTAAAAGTGTAATGGCCTCCGTGTCAGTCGCATATGCAAACTTTCTGCAAAAGTATTCTTTCTATAATCTTTACAACTAAGTTTTAACATTTTGTTTTATAATCAAAATAGTATTTTGTTTCTGTAATGTTTTATAAGTTATAGTTTACGACGTGTTAACGATATTATAATGTCACTGTACTTTTAAGCAACATTATATAAAGATAGAAATAAATTAACGTTTTTATATCTACTTTTATAATAGACTCGATTTCAGATCAATATCTCTACAACATGGGAGGGCTTCGGCGGCACCTTCAACACTTTGAATTTTAGCATTTGAGACCTTTTTAATATGAATACTATCTATATAAAGACAATATGATATTTAATTTACATATGTGATATGTAAACTTTATATTATAGAGCTGACGAGCTTGTTTGACTGAACAACTGGTTCGGATTGATAAATTATTTTCATATTGGATAGTTTAAACTTTTATAATCATTTCGTCCATCCATTTATGGAGGAAGGCTGTTGGCTAAATTACATCACGTCAATCGTTTCGATCGCATTGTACGTACCTGTTAAAATGGTTATGTGTCATACACGACTCATAGTTATTTCCATTTACTCACGTGGCCAAAGCCGCAGGTAAAAGCTTATAAATTATTAATAATCTCACTTACTTACCTTACACTCTTATTTAGAAAACGAGTAAAAATTTGAACGTAGCGGGATTCGAACCAGCGTTTTTGGAAACCGTCCAAGCGCTCTGACCACTAAGCCATACGTTCTTATCAAGCTACGTTGAAATTATTTTACGCTTGATACTGTTGTTAGCATCTCTGTAGAGACTTTTACAAATTTCTGCTAACGACACATAATTGCTTGGAATTATCATTTGGCAAGAGAGAATGCTATTTATTACCATTCCACATTTAGGAAAGAAAAATACTTATTTAGTTAAATTTGAACGTAGCGTCCCTACAGAGATATTAAGAATATAAATAACATGTATCAAGTCAAGTCTATAAAAATTTCGACGTAGCTTGATGATAAAGTATGTCTTAGTGGTCAGAGCGTTTGGACGGTTTCCAAGAAGCGCTGGTTCAAAACCCGCGTTCGTTCAAACGTTTAAATTTTTTACGTTTTAAATATTTTTAAATAAGTATTTTTCTTAAGTATGGAATAACACTTTAAAAATATCAAAAAACTTTAAACTCACTTCTACTATCATCATCAGCAAGAAGAACGTTTTACAATGATTAATTGCTTATACATATAAAAAACATTGCAAAAGAAGGCTATAGCATCAATGTCCCCAATTTCTCGGATACTGACATGAATAGGCATTAGTGAGAATGAAATATATTATATACTCTAAAACAGGACAGTCTACGTCACAAAGCAGCAAGCTGAAATATCACAAACATTCATTCTCCATCTCTATAACGTCTTACCGCTTTATATTGACTATTTCAATTTAACTTATCTCACTTGTAGATCTTAAACTCCCTAATACAGATAGATCCATAAAACTTCGTTATTACCTGAACAACGATGTTTATAATAAGTATTATTAGTACATATATCTATGTATATATTAATTATATATATATATAGATACATTATTTAAAACAACGATTTCGGGGCTATAATTACAGAAATTATAACATTCTTTTTAATTTCCAGGAATTAGTTCAACAAGGACATTGTAAAGTTGATTTTTGTGACTAAGCACTGAATTCGTCAATAACTTAATATCCGCAGACAAAGGTCAGATGACCCATATTAAGTGATCTGTGCGATTTAACAAGTCTCAAATAAATGCAAAAAATATATACAAATATAAAATAAATATAAATAAATAACATATTTTACAGTATTATTTTCAGTATTAAACACAATTTAAACTTAAGATTCTTCATTCATTCAGACTTAAGAAAATAATTAGGTATACTTGTGTCGGATTTTTTAAAGTGGATACGTCATACAATTCGTGTCTCAAGAACACTGAAAGTAACAGCTCATTGATGATCCTCTGTAAGTGAGTGCTCCTTATGCAGAGAGTAAATGAAGTGCTTCGTCTGAACCAGACAGGACGAAAACTACAGGGTATTTTACACTTTATTAAAACGACATATTATTTTTATATCTTTTTATCTATGTTTATATTTTTAATTATATATAGATACGTCAGAAAATTTATCGTATATTATAGGCGAGTGCATATATAATTTTTACTATGTATATATATTCATAGTAACACATAATATACATGTAGTAGAAAATCTTGATTATTCCATTAATTTTGTTCACCCGAACAAAAGAGAAAGTATTATCAAGTATTTGAATATCTACTATATAAAAATTATAAAAATCATGGTCATAAAATTGAACAATTAATTACGTTTGTAATAAGAAAATCGAAATTTTGATTTCGCAAGTGCCTTGTATTAAATCGTTTGCAATTTTATGATCTCGTTAAATTTACTACATTTATTGTTTATTAAATTAAAGTTCCAAATTAATAAATACTAATTTATATTACATTTAAGTGACCACTTACGTTCTTAAATGTGGTAAAACTTCTATGTTTTAGAGAATAGACTAAAGATTATTGAATAAAATTATAGACACTTTTTAATTTCTATTTTGTGTTGATTTAAATAATAAAATGTACTGTTTCTTTAATTTTAAATGAGTATCTTTTGATGGATTGTTGTGTAAAATATCCCAATATAAATTCGTCACGTCGATCATTTTCTAAGTAGTATCCATTTCAACAAGATATCGTGCTCTATTTGCGTATCAGTCGTGTTCCGCTTTAAACTGTGTATATGTGGTGTGGTATCGGTCAAAAAATACCAGCTAAACAATGAACTCTAAATACAATAATAAGAAAACTGTATATATTTCAATGAATTTGTTAGAAAAAAATATCATTTTTTATTTTACTTTATCACTCTTGAACATTTTTGGTTTAGATGTCAGTTTCTTATATATATATAAAAACCATTTTGAAATCGTAGATGATAGTTTTAAAGAGTTGAATACAAATATGAAATATTTAATAAAGTTGAATAAATACTTATCGGGGTCTGTAAATAGGTATCTCATTAAATTCTTCTCTCATTTTGTAATGTAGGTAATAAAATGTATCTCTATCTCCGGATTTCTTAATAATTTAATTCAGGAGCTACCATAGTTTTATTGTGTAAAGTCACGATCACGAATATCAACTAAAAGCGTGCGATCAGATGATATCTTAGCACGAACCTACAGTCCCTTTATAGTTCAAATCCAACACTAGGTGCTATGAACACTTCAAAATAACTCCAATTTTACCTGTCCCCCCCTTATTCTCGTAGACTAGTTTTGGCCTAAGAAAGATAAGGGGTAAAACACGAGTTCTTTAATGACATAATTATTGTATTGAGGCCAGTCATGGCGCAGTGGCACGAAGTGTGACTGTAAAACTGACTGGTTGTGGGTTCGATCTCCACTCGAGGAGATGA
>DWAN01000361.1:0-25015 GCA_018230445.1 Heliconius hewitsoni | reverse complement strand
TTGTCAAATCCGAGTTTTTTGGCCGTTGTTTATGTTGATTGCGGCGCAGTTAGTTATTTAGTATAGAAAATATGGCGTATATGTTTTTATATTTTCTTTTTATTATACTTATCTGTTATGTATATTTATACTTATCTGTTATATACTATTATGTACTTAATAAATCTTAAATTAAATGTATTGGAATGCCAATTTATTTCACATTCATCTAGTTACTTGTACTTTGGTATCGATAAAATAATCATATGCACTGGGAAAAACATGGTTATTTTCACAAACGGACCCTTTTACAATTTTATTTTTATGTATAGATAACAATTCATAACGGTTCATACTGTGATGTGCGTAAGGTACAATAGGTAAAAAGTACTGGCTGTGTTAGGGCCAGTATCACCACTGGCTGATAAAGTCTCAGATAGCCTTATCTGCCAGACAACCTATAATTTTTGTTTTCACAAGTTTCGAATAGCAATATCCAGCAGTGAAAGTGTCGCTTAAAGTATCAGGCAATTCAAATGCCTGATATAGTCGTTGTCTGAGCATTTTACAGAATAAATGCGTGTTTAGCGTAGATTGCAGTCTAATGGGTAGGGTTAATGTCTTAACACCAGGTTCCCTCTGCCTTCTCTACTATATACGGGGACACAGCGTGAAGTTCATTTATTTATTTATTTTTATAATCCATTCCCCCGAGTAGGGATCAAACTCATAACTGTTATGTTCCAATCACACCCATTTGGTCCTGCGGCACGACGGCCTCGTAATTAACCCAAGATCTAATTATCTATTTAAATCTAATTAGTTAATTCTCGTAATTAACCCAAGATCTAATTATCTATTTTAATCTATTTAAATTACATAAGGAAAATAATGCAATAAAAACACTCTTAGCGTAAAAACTAAGTCCAACACAAAATATTTAAATTAAAATAAACGCAAAAACTTCCGGCAACACATTTGAAACATAAATTAAAAAAAAAAATGTAACAAATCGTATGTATTGTTTTTGATGATAAAATATTAAACAACTGTTTTTTTTTATATACTTGAAAATATAAAAAAAACAATTGTTTAATATATTCAAGAAGAATTTTATTACTTTGGCATGAATTATTTTTAATAAAAAATATTCTATTAAAACATATTTAAAAATGATTACAAATGACGATAATTTACGTAGTAGTAACGAAATGCGAAATTGTATTTTTAGCGCTGTTGCCGTTCCGTCCAACTATTAAGTGGTTGATTACTGTGTACCAGATTACTTGGCAGGGAGTTTGTTGGAGAAACAGAAAATAGTTATGAGCAATCTCTACCTGTGAGATAGCATTATATAGTGTTATTGGAGGATTACTAACCGAAACTTTATTTGTGAACGGTGAAAACTCTCTCTTTTAGGACTATGAAAAAAAGAATGCAAAAAAAGACGAACAAGAACAACGCTGGTGAAGCATCATGTGTGAGGCGCTGCATATAGTTATTATGAAATTTTTATAAATTTTAAATAATAATAATATTATTAAAGTTGAATTTAACATTTAGAACACATTGGGCGCTTAAAGTGTGCAGAAAATGAAAAAATAATGGTTCAACAAGTATTTGTGGCTCGTAAAAAAGGGGGTTGGAAGCCTAAGATTTATTCTTATAATTCATCAATTGTTCTTTGGACCAAAAAATTAATTCATTTTGAATATTTTCCTGCAAATAACCCACTATTTAAACTATTTATTTTAGTATTCTAAAATTAAATTTAAACTTAAAGAGAGTTTCTCATATTCCAAACAGGAGAAAGGAGAACAATATTAGGAGAACTTTTAAAAAATTGTAACAATTATGCTACTTACAAATATAAATAACAAAACCATTTATAAGAAAATAAAAATTCTGGTCTAAGCGTTTGCATCTCACCGCATCTAACAGTGAACAAAAAAAATACAGTTGAATTGATAACATGAATTATGCAGAAGTCAATTAATTATCTTTAAATCCATTTTAAGATGAACATCTGTAAAGACAGGTTCAATGAGTGACCGGAAGATACAATGAAAGTTAATACAGTCAGATCGAAATTCCCGGTATGTGACGTGTCGGTCCCACTTAGCTATCGCTTTACCTTGAGACCAGAGCGAAGATATGAAAATATAAATGTAAATAAATATTTCATTTCCTCGAGTGGGGATTGAACCCACAACCAATCGATTTTACAGTCACACTTTGTGCCACTGCGCCACGACTGGCCTCATAGTTATGCTAACTTAGCTATCTTTATCTTTTTATGACGATGAGTAATGGATAAGTAGAGCAGGGAGATAGCTTTATTTTATCTTAATTTTTTTATGTATACCTAATACTTTAGTTGATATAAAATAAGTTACATCATTCCAACATTATTAACAAGTATTATTTCGTTTTAATACCTCGTTGCATATGAATTTAGTACATTGGAAATTATTTTTCTTAAAACAGTTATTTCCGAGTTTCTGAAATGTAGAGGATAGCTTAATATTGCAACAAATAAAGATAATTTAGAAAGCGTGATATTATTTAATAAATATATTTTTAAATAAATAAAACACTCAGGAATTCAAGGACATGGTGTTAGGTGTAGGTATTTGTATTTTATCACGATTGATATATAATGTGTGCTAATTTTGTTACTTTGAATTGCTAGGCTTGGAATAGATAGCGATATTGTAGCATGAAATTTAGTCGCTAAGCCCTTAAGTTCAATGTAATAAGACTCGCTAGATTATCATATTATCAGTGCACTCTGAAGGGTTCTCAATAAATTTGTCTAAATGGATGGTACAATATGTAATCATCGAAACACATACAAAATTTGTCAAGCGAGACAAAGCCTAAAAGATTTTTAAGCAAAGAGCAAAGCAAGAAACTGTCGACGCAGATGAACATATTTTTATATTATATCAAGAACCAATGGGAATAATTATTCAGAATTAACAGATTCCAAAACATGATTTTTGTTTATTTATATGTTAAAATTAGTTAGATTTAATATTTTTAATCATCCTTTGCATACATTTCAAAGTGATAATTTTGAGCCTTAGAAAGTTGAATTGAATACGTTAAGTAATTTTGGTCAGAAAAATCAAAACTAGATGAGTAAAAGAGTTAATTTTGGTTACAGCTCTATATTTTACGACTGTATTTGAAGTTAGAAATGACACTTGGCAGAATCATTAAAATTTGCAGTGTACCGTCTTGCCTTTGCCTGGCGGTGATTTGTTGTAGATTTCCAACTGAATGCTTTGCTTGCTTTGATTTTTTTTCAATTGCAACGATCAGATTGGTATCTGCAACAAATTACAGCCAGCTCGTATATTTCACATATTTCGATATATCTGCGATGACTTGATTTGCCTCAAAACTCAAAACTTTTGCTTGCCAAATCATCAGCGTCTGCTTCTCTGCTCATTTGCATGATACTCTTTACTCTACATATGATTTCAATATTTTTTCACTTCGGACATATTTTTTAGTCATTGTTTTCTACGTGAATGGCTTTTTTGCTTTGAGCTATATGTTATTAAGACATACGAGTATGTAGAAAATATGATAATTCATCTCGTTTTTTGCCCTATATATATACCAAAAAATAATGTGATTTTATTCGAGTTTAATTATTTTTTATGCTCAAAAAAAGCTCTGTGGCACTGAAATTATTTTTATATGTATAATAGAGATAGTTTTATATTTCATCTGTCTTTTCAAACTAAATTTTATAAAATGGTTTCACATTTTCTATGCCGAATATCCATTTCTGTAATTCAAGAACTTTGTCAGATTTTACCATGATTCTGAACAAACTCAAATGTCCGTGTCCAACCGTGTCCATAATTTATGTTGTAACATTTATTTTATAATTTATCTTTGAGCTTCTGTACCTAGAGTTTGTATAAAAATAAGTTTAGATGAAAATTGTACATAATGTCCTGCCCTACAATTTTACATTCTTTTCTTATTTTCAAAATTTAATAACACATTTTCCAAAAAAACTAATTTTTTTAATAAGCTATAGTATTTCTAAATAGGCAATAGCATACATCCATATTTTTATCTCTGGCTTAGTACAACCTCAATACATTCTAATGATTTAACAACATTGGTTCACTTAACAACGCTTTATTTAACATTAGCAACTTGAAATAAAAAGTTGCAGTCTACAATTATAGAATTAATCTTTATTATTAGACCTACTATTGTAGACATTTTTTTGTTTGTAAGCATCATACCCCCCATACCTATACTATAAATTTGAAAGTAACTCTGTCTGTCTGTCTGTGCAGCAATTAGGGCCAAATCGCTAATCCGATTGTAATAAAATTTAATTTAGAGACACTTGAGAGTCTTGGGATGGACATAGCTCACTTTTTTCTCATATTTGTAATATTCTCAATAAATACCAATATATTGAAATATCTTGCAATTTGACATGCAATTTATTCTGTCATGTTAATTACAGCCGTTGTTAAGCAACAAGGAAATTTATAGTTTTAAGAAAAGATCACCAAAACAAACAAAAAACAAAATGAGCTCCCTGAACACTTACATGGTGTGCGTTGTTTCAACCTTATAAGACACATAAAAACAATATTTTACAAAAATATTATCTTTTAAAAATCTATTTAAAAGTATGCGATGATATATATATACGTTTATCTGTGAAGGTTTTGCCATTGTTACCATATTAATATGTTAATTTAAAAAAATATTGGGCAATTGTTAAAGAATTTTCTATAATTTGATAAGGACTATCAAAATAAATAGAATAGCTCCTTAATCCAAAATAAAAACAAAAATAAATATAATAGTATTTATTTTGATAGGATACCATTTCATCTAGATTGAAATTATAGTTTACTGGACGTCATTGTAATAAATATTTCTCAATGAGATATAACTGATTGAAAATGAGCTAGCCTACGAGCCGCACGGTAAGACCGACTCGACCGGGCAGACGACGTTGACGGTTTTGTAAATTTTCATACATTTTCGATCTTATGTTATTTTGTATGTTGTTTATTATTAATTTATATTTTACTTTGGTTCTCTTCGCATATTCGAGTAGTAGATTAGTTGTTTTTTTTATTTCTTGGTGTGGTATTACACTATTATAATTTCAGGACCAAAAATGTATTTTTATATAGTATCAACAACAAACATCATAAAAGTATCGGGTTTTTTTATCTACATTGATATATATATTTGCCATAATAATGTAGAGAGATTCAATGTTTGATTGTATATTCTACTAAATAATAATAATAATCAGCTTCACGCTGTGTCCTAGGCACAGCAGGAACCTAGTGTTAAGGCATTCCATTCCCCACTTTCCGACAAGTTCTAGAGGCATTGCGTGTTGAGTGGCTGAACTCAACGCCGCGCTTTTGCCTCGACACCAGAGCAAAGAAATGAAAATACAAATGTAAATAAATATATCAATTCGTCGACTGGGGATCGAACCAACAACCAGTCGATTTTACAATCACACTATATGCCCCTGCGCCACGAGTGGCCTCAATTGTATATTCTATATGGTTAAAATAAAGTAAATAAATGTAAAGTAAATAAAGTTAAGGTAGAAAAATATACTATGTAATCTTTTACAATTCGTCAGTGAAAACCACTCGAAAATATACTTTATTCAATACAAATTAAATAAATAAATATATGTTAGTTTTTGCTTGTGTCTCGAAATAAACAATATTTAGGTAATTGAATGTTTGATGATGACATGATGATTGATGTGTGCAGTGGGACTGTAAGCGCAATAGTTGTGGGTCGACGTTAAGTTATCAATATTATTAAAATAATTTAGTATAATTATTATATTAAAATTATCAGTATAAATTCCCAACTCTGGTAAGATAGCAAACCATTGAATTGGGCCACTCAAGACCCAACTTCCAAATATATGCGGGAGAACAGCGTGTCCTTGTTGCTAGAGTCTCTTTGCCCAATCTAAAAAAAAAAAACTTTTAATTCCACTTAAATATGTTATCTCTACACTCATTTACGACCAATAAGATTCATATGTTATGTACAATGTACATACATAAACTACTAATTAAGTGATAAAATTATTAAAACAAAGGTTCATGTACGGTCCTCGTCTGTCTCATACTTTATCCAATAAGATTACATATTACTAGCGGCCCACACTCGGCTTCGCCCGCATACCACTTATAATTCTTTTTTTAAGCTGCATTTGACATAAAATAATCAATATAAATTAAATAATCTACATAAATATTATTATCAATATAATTTATATGTACATTCAATAATTTTGAAAGTGAAGTGTAAGCACTATATGGCTGCTTGCGAGGACGAAATCGGCGGTAAGGGCGCCCCCAGAGCCTGTTGAGGTTGTAAACAGTATACGTTCAAATTACATGCTATAAAAACCAAAGCATACATTCATAAAATTTCCTTGATTATGGAATAACTTTCGCTCGTAATTTTCAATATCCTTATCAAATAAAAAAAACGTTGAAATATAACTTTGCAATTTCCAATCATTTTTTGTCACAAAATGCCTTATTGTGACTTGTTTATAAAATGCAGTTATACGATATCGTGGATTTTTTTTAGAACTAATAAAATGGAACATTTTTTCCATACAATTTACCGACATATATTTTAATATTTTTGCAGCGCACGCGCTTTCGCAATTGGATGGCTTTCATTATTATTGCTATTTCGTTATTACGGCTAAACAAGACCATAATGTTATATCGCCTGTAGCACTTCTGTAGAACGTAGCTTTCTTACAAAATACAATATATAGAGATCTTAGCCTTTAAACAAACAAACAAATGTCTTTCGCTTTATTATATTAGTATATATTCGACAGAACATGAAACAGATAAAGCATACATCTAAATGATTATTTTTTAGAACAGAACAATATTTGTTAGGATATAAAATAGTTAAGTTTTTTATTATAATTTTTCGATCAAACCGAACTTCCTCATATATTTCGATGTCTTAAAACACACTATGATGACGTAGTTGTTTTGACTTACGTCAAAATTCGCTCTACCAGTATTATCAACGTAACGCCTGCTTGCTGTAGATAAATAAGACCAGAAGTTAGTCACTCTCGGAATACCGCCGCGAGTTGTTGTTCGAAGCGTGTAATTGATTACGTCAGTGTTGTTGTGATGTGGCCTGGAAAAGATGGAGGTCCGGAAACAAATAGTGCTTACTGCAACAATGCTTGCTCCGATGTAGTGGTTATGGATGATAGTGCCGTCGCCACGGCTGTTCCACCAGCACCTGTGGTGTCCACGCTTAATGTCACTAAGTCGTCCAAAGTGCATATAGGGACGAAAATCGTATCTGTCACTCAGAATGTTCACAATGTAGAGGTGGTTAAAGGTGAGTCGCATGCGCATCCTTTGTCTTATATATTGTAAGCTCTCGCTATTTAAGCATTTGCGATTTATTTTTTTTTAAATATAAATTAAAATATTGTATACACGTGCGGGGCAGCGCGAACTTATGTAAATATAAATAAATATATGAATGTATGTATATGTGGTCATTGTTTATTAATGATAAGCATAGAGTGCAAATAGGAGATGTTTTAAAGTACTCGAAACATATTTCAATGTTATATTAATACACTACAGAGGATTATTAGTAATAAAATTATATTACATTTAAAGTTTTTTTTTAACTTCACGCCGTATTCCGCACACGGTGTAGGCAGAGGGAATTTAGTGTTAAGACACTATGTTCTCCATTTTCATTTAAATTGGCTTGGAAAAAATGAAAGCGTTAAGTATTTTATTTTCTCACAACTTGCCGCGCTCAACTTCACACGCTTGTGTTCATGCGCCATGTCTGGCCCAGTTTTTTGACAAAATGACTATTTATTAATTGATTTTTAGTTAAATTTATGATTAAATTGCAGAAAAAATTTGTCTGATTATTTACTAATATTCACATAACAAATCGTCATTTTCTATAAAATATATAATCAATCATATTCATAATGGATTTGAGATCCAGTGCTAAGAATGTTTTAATACAATTTTTTTGCAAAGTAACCGTTAGGTATTTGCAACGATATCCGTCACCTTACTTGTTATCTATGTATTTAATATGGCCGTCATTGCGCAGGGGCACACGCATGTGACTGTAACGCCACGGTTGTGGGTTCGATCTCCACTTGGAAGAATGAATTATTATTTATGAATATTTTCTTTACCAAGACAAAAGCGCTACGTTGAGTTTCGTCTCTTAACGTGAAGTGCCTCGAAAAATTGGCGGAAAGTGGGGAATGTCTTAACACTAGGTTCCCTCTGCCTTCCTTGCTATATGCGGGATACAGCGTGACGCAGAAAAGAAAAATAGTGTGATTATATTTGTTGTTATACACAAACACTAAATCTTAAGCTAACGCTTAAAACAAAGCATTTTTTCCCTAAGAACACCAAATTTTTATAAAAAAAAAATTTATATCAAAAATTTATTATTATTATTTTGTTATTTTTAATAAAAATATTTATATTATAATTACCTATCTGTTTACTGTCTAAATTCTTAATGCACCAGCGATTGATTATATTTGATAAACTTATCAGCCTTATTTTTACACTCTATTTATTAACAAATTTGCAATGGTCTTCGATTGTAAAATATAAATATGTTTTTCTTTCCATAAAATTTATACTTTTTACGTTTTTATAAAGTATACACAAAAAATAAAGGATTGAATTTTTTTATATTATAATTTATACATAAATTAAATCATTTAATCAAGGATCGAAAGTAACGTTTGAATCTTTAAGGGAAATATTAAAGCATTTTTTTAACTTATGTACTCTACATCAGTAAAAAAATAAACATAATACTGTCCATTTTCAATATTAAAAACATTTCTAAATGTTTTGATTTTTTTAAAGTAAAGTAAGTAAAATTTGTTAATATTTAGATATAATATATGTATATACATACATAAGTAGATTAGGTAAATAGACAAGCTTGGACTCAGACAGTGAACGTGAGTTTTTATTTTAAAGGCGGCCTTTTTGAAATCTAAACCTATGTATGAATGTTGCGCGTCTCAGGCAATATTTAAAGTATAACAGTGATGGATAATTTATAATACAAAATACATACAGCTTATATTTTTTTATTTTCTTTTATTTTCACACGTCTATCGTATTTAGCGTAAAAGGAATGCAGTGATCAGACAATCTGTCCAAGGCCAGCTTAACATTACCCAATATTACCCATAATGGCATGAAGCCTTTTTTCGGCTCCAGCAGTGAAGCACTGCTTCAAACCTCCAAAATAAACCTCCACCAAGAATTTCTAGAACGGTCGATCCTGAGCTTCCCTCATCCCATGGTCAGTTGGTCAGTCCACTTCGTGGAGGAACTGCCCTATGAGCGTCGTCCGGCTCATAGCCACGGTTCTCCTATCTTTGTGACCCACACATTCGCTGAGCTATTCTTAGAGCAACGTCGGTTACTTTCATTCTCCTCCAAATACCAAACATTGCTGTCTCCACTACTCAATGTGTGATCCTGAGTCTTCTTATGAGGCACCTACATAGTTAGTGGCCACGTATCGTTTACGAATCTGCTCGATCCCACAAATGCTAGGCAATTGGTGTATACTTTGTTTTAGTATATTAAGGTAGTCTATAATGCTGTAACTTTTTCAGAAACTGGTTTGTCCGAGAGATTGTAAATTGTCAAACCTGCAGACGAGTCCTGGTGACTCTTGAAAACAAATTGTGACTATGGATTAAAAGTGAGATTGGTTTGTAGTAACGCAATAGAGGGGTTCTTAAAAATTCTGTAGTAATTCTGACATTACCCATAGACTTATTGTTTTCAAGAGCCATATTTATCTCGAACAGGATAACGGCCGGTATATACTCGGGGAAATGTCAGCCAAACATTTTAACAGGTGCTTTTCCGTGGAGTACATTTGTCCATAGAAGCTCTCCATCTTCCTCAGGACTTCAAACCTCGTCAAAACGATGTTAATATTGTCAATCATTTGTCTATTGGTTTTGCTCAATAAATAGACCCCTTGCAAGAATTTCACTCAAGAGGCTCTTAAATAAGATTTATATTAAGCCGATGTAGATAATTATCCACCTAGAATGATTAGCATCTTCACATCTAAGCTGTTCTTAAAGACTTCGATTTTTTCCAATAGAGGCACAATTACTATTAGTATTAAGCTAAAAAGTTGGTATTAATATTCAATACGATTATAGTTGACTGATAAGAAATCCATATAATCAGGCAAGTACCTAAACAAAACGTTTATGATAAATATCAAGTAATTATAAAGAATCGGAAAAATTGAGTATTCATAAACTTATCTAAATGAGGCCGTCGTGCATGTGACTGTAGCGCGTCGGTTCGCGATTTCGATTTTTCATTTCGGTGGTATGAATTATTATTATTTATTAGTATTTTCATTTTCTCGCTCCAAAAAGGTAAAAAAATGGCGGAGTATTTCACCACTCAACAAGTAATGCTTCGAAAATTCGATGAAAAGTGAGAAACCGAACATCTTAACATTACGTTCCTCCTGCCTAAGCTGAAATAAAACTTATAATTATTGGGGAGCTGCGTCTCCTATAATCATCACCATCAGCTCAGTATTGTCATCAGTTGATAATTACAAGATGCAAATGTAAGATTGTTATAAGAAATTATATGAAACACATAGTACATGCATAAAAAATTCTAGAATTTCTCTCGATTTCCATGGGATTACACCATTACATCCATGGGAAAGTATCTTTCTAGTAAAATAAAATCAGTCCCCAAATTGCTCTAAAATCGAAGGATACATAAAAATATATAGTTGTTAAATCAACCTCCCCTAATTTGATAAGGGAAATCGATTAAAAAATGTTAAATAGAAAATAATTTATTGCAGGTTATTATAAATGTATTCGATAAATCTAGATAAACAATTTTTACTTCTGATAATGTTAATATAATAAAATTGTTACGCGATCGACGGATCAACGGTCGTCTATAAGGCCCTCAGTACCTATTCATTTTACCTTTATGAATGTTCGCCGATTTTCAGTGATCAGATTTGAGAATTTATGATTTTTTGAAAAAATCGAATTCTTGAAGAAAATTGGCAAATACAGCCTGATATTAAGTCTGTGCTAGTGACTTTTTTTCTCAATATAGCTTAATAGTAAGCTTTTTTATAATGTAATATTTCAAAACTATTGGATTATAAATCTTGGAAAAAATATGGAAATGAAAATCGTTTTTCAATAAGTTTTTATATTTTTATATTTTTTTATAGGGCTGTAGAGAAGAAAAATTACTGAGATTTTTTTTCCAGAAGTAATTTTAAAAACTACTACTAGTGTTATAGAATAATTTCTGAAACTTACATAGACGCAGCTCAATGATGACATGTTAAAAAATGAAATAGTACATAAATATATTTAACATTTTTAAAGTGTTATTCCACACTTACCTGGCCGGTTTCCAGGAGCCGCGGGTTCGAGTCCCGCTACGTTCAAAGTTTTACACGTTTTCTAAATAAGTATTTTTTTTAAATACGTACATAAGTCTTTGCATTTTTACCAGTTTTATATAATCAGGTAATATGTTTATTGAGTATAAATATTTTCATATTGTAAAGCTATCCTAGCACAGGCCAGGAGTTGGCTAATGCACCGCAGAAAATCGGCTAACGTACATGAACGTAAAATGGATAGGTGTGGTCCTTTACCAATAGACAGTCGTGGATTCGACGATGTCGTTACATTCTGTATAATAACTTTTTAGTATCATGTACGTATGTCTTGTCTTTTATTTTCTCTAACTAATATAATTTATAAATATAAGATTTAGTTTATAATATTAAATTATCTGTTTTATATTCTTTACCAATTTTGGTTAATGTGTTTTTAATTGTTACAGGCCATTTTATGGGCCTTGAATTGGTGTCTTCAAAACATTCTCGCAGAGTGCGGTGCAGTGTTGCTGTTTTCATCTGTTGGGCCCTACTTGTTGCGACTGGACTTATTGTTTACCTTATATACGTCGCTCTGCCCAAGCAAACTAGGCTCGACATAGGTAACGCATTTATACTATAGAACTAGCTTGATTTCTTTTAGTAATTTTTATTTCTTTGTTTCCATCAATATAATTTTTCCACTGTTGCTTTTTTAAGAATATTTTCGTTATTTATACTATTGTTTTATACGTAATATATATTATATTTTTATTGATTATTTATTTATTAAAAAAAAAGTATATTTTTCTCTTCAGGTTTAAACGAAACATGGTACCTTCGTCGTGGAGACTGGCAAGCGATGCCAGCTTATCATATTAATTTTCTCGAATTGCCTGTTTCCTACGTAATAATCGGACATTCAGCCTCAAAATATTGCAACCAAAAGTATGATTGCATTGAGAAAGTGCTTGAAATACAACAGAATCACTTAAGACGAGATTTCGATGATATCGGCCCAAATTTTCTTGTTGGTGGAGGAGGATGGGTGTTCGAGGGTCGAGGCGCAAACGTGTTTGGTGCAATGATATCAACTCATAATAGGATTAGTATATCTATAATGTTTGTGGGCGACTTTCGCCATGTAGAACCAGACCAGTACCAATTTAACCATACCAATATTCTTCTCGATACTCTTGTAAGGGTGGGCGTTCTCCATCCAAATTATATAATTTGGGGGCAATGTCAAGTCAATCCTTTTACACTTAGTCCTGGACCTCACTTAATCGATAATTTACATTTTCTTCCTCATTGGAACTCTTCAAATACTCATGTTTGTTTACGAACTTGACGAAACATGATTATTGGCAAGTAAATTGGTTAAAAGTTTCCACTTGACGGATTACTAAAATCATAAAATATTTTTTGAGTAAAACCACACGCAAAACCATTTAATGTGGAGTGGTCAAATGGGTCGCGTAAGAAATGATTTTTTTTAAATCGTTTCTTCTAAGTGAAATTAGAATTTTTATTACATTTATACAAGATTAGTATTTTTTACCAAGATATTTTTATACATACTAGACTATAAAATTACAAATAGATAAGACTGACATTATTTTTCGAAATTATATGTTTTCAAATGAAAAATTTTCAGAAAACTAAAATTCATCACAATGAAAAAATTATTACTGGCTATAAATAGATATATAAACATGTAACATTAATATTAAAACTTTATTCAAACTTTATTTTATTTATTATAAACAACAAAAAACAAATATTCGATTGCCTTCATGTTTCAAACATATTTAAGACTAAAATTCAGTCTTATTAATGAATACAGATTTATTAAAAATATATCTATCCCTCTCATACTTTGGCTAAATACTAAAAACATAAAATGACGTACTATGTATTTTTTAAATTTACCTTTATACATTTATAATGATTAAAGTGTTAATGTCTACACAACGAAACTATAGATTTTCCTTAAGTGACGCCTCAGTTATTCTTCGATTAGTAACAAAATATCATATGGACTAACCCACAGTAAAATTACTTGTAATGATCTTAATATGGACAAGATATTTATTTTCTTGTATTTTTCTTGTAATTTTTTATTAGGCTGTGCTCGAACTTGGCACGAAACAAAATACTCAGTCTTGAGTTATATCTCTGTATCTAATTGTCACAATCACATTTATGCATATACATATATGCATAAATGTGATTGTCAAGGTTGTGTTGACAAGGTTGATCCAAAAGTAATGATAAACTAGTCAAATAAATAATTTATTTTGCTATACAGTTTGCTAATAAGTAAGTAAGTACTAAGTCTACCTCTTTTTTAATCATAGAATTTCCTTTTAAGATATCTTGATCCCGCCCCAAAAAATCTCAAACATCCAACATCACGTCACTATTGTCGTTAAATCATTCAAAGGTTTTCTCATTGGCATTTCGTTCGCAAGGATTCTTTGAATACTCCTATATCAGTTCCAGTGACATCAGCTATATGCCTGATTGTTACCCTTCGATCTACAAATACTATTTCTTCATTTTCTCGTTATCTTTAGCGAGGGACGTAGCATCCTCCATGATGTTCATCTTTCGTCGATGTTCTTAAAATTAAACTTCTTTTCGACATCTTTTCCAAGTTTACTTCTCGACAGTTCGTATTAAAAACATATTTCCAATTTTGTGTCATTACTTTTGGATAATCCAATAGTAGGTATAGTATTTTTTTTATTTTTTTATTATGTTTTGCGTCTGGAAATCCTTTGTGTCATTATTTAATCTTACTGAAAATTGATTTGAACGTGATATACAGACTTTCACACAGTCACATTTGTATTATTCGTAATTACATAAAAAAACATAATTTATATCAGCTATATCATTATTAAGAAAAAATCTTGTAATATTTTTTGTATCATTAACCATTTTGGCGCCATCTTGAAATTTAAATTGCAGTGTCTACATTAAACATATTATTATAATGATAGAGACGTGTGAAAATAAAAAAAAAACTACTACTATATGATAATCAAGTATTCTAATATTATAACTATTTTATTTATTAAAATGGAAAGGTATTACAACAATTTTATTTAATGAAATTGTTATAATATCTACTTATATTTAATTATATTGCCATGAAAGTTAGGAAAGATAAATTAATCATTAACCATTTTGGCGCCATCTTGAAATTTAAATTGCAGTGTCTACATTAAACATATTATTATAATGATAGAGACGTGTGAAAATAAAAAAAAAACTACTACTATATGATAATCAAGTATTCTAATATTATAACTATTTTATTTATTAAAATGGAAAGGTATTACAACAATTTTATTTAATGAAATTGTTATAATATCTACTTATATTTAATTATATTGCCATGAAAGTTAGGAAAGATAAATTAATTGTTTTTATGCGAACCCTCTTTTCTTTGAAATTCTCCAAGCGCTCTGAATACTAAGCCATACGTTCAACGTATGGACATTCATCCAAGTCTCGTTACGATAACTTTTTAAACATTTTCTAAAATAGTAATTTTAAATTCTTTTAAAAAACTATTTATTATGTTAGATTATTTACTGAGAACATTATCCACACAGAGACATTGTAAATTGATTGCTTTTTCTCGATACTGAATACGTAGAAGGATACTCTTAGTATGTATATATTTGTTAATGTGTGACAGAAATATATTTTATTGAAATTTACATTATTTGTTTACTGTTATTGGACATAAGACGGATGATTACGATAAGATAAAAAAAGTAATAGCTTTTGTTATAACTAAATAAAATTTTTTTGCTTAGTTATAAATATAAATTATAAAATAGATAGTACAGATGCGTTTGGCGCCGCAATTTTTTATAAATATTCTAGATATTTAAAATAAATAAAAAAAATCATAATGTAACAACAAATAGCATTCAAATAATTCGAAACTAGCACAGAGAGATATGTTTTTTATTAAGCCAATTAAAGATAAAAGGCTATTGCTACGATAGGTCAATGATTTTTATTGAGCTTACTACAATACTTACTATATGTAGGATTCTTTTTATTTATATTTAATGTCATTTCCTATTATACGATGTCGTCGTGTTATAAATATAAAATTATTTTGTTAAAATGCATCACACAATGATGGAGGTTTAAGATTCACTTTTATTATAAGAAAAATATTATAATTATTATTAATAAAAATGTTGGCATTCAAAAAGTGATTTTATAACAGATATCTGTCTGTCCCGCATTATGGGACGTATAACAGTAAGCTACATTTTTTTAATATATTTTTTATCTTATTATACGATAAATGAAATAAAAGTTATAGTAGCTGAGTGTTTTCGTTTTCATTTCATCTTATTTATTATATAACATATATAGTGATTTTACATAAAATAATAAAAACATTTATTTTAGTCAGGTTTTTAATTAATAATAATATCTTTTGATTTCACAGAGTTGCCTTTCCTGACGTACCTTTGGAATTTAATAAGAAATAGTTCACGTACAGAGAGACTGTCTTGTGTCGCTGTTTTGATAGTGCTCATCACTTGCATCACTCTTATTGTATACTTCAGCGTCAAAAGTGTCGACGACGGCAACCCTGAAGATAGACGTAAGTAAAATATTTAATTTTAAATGTAAGCAATATGTAAAAAACCACACACGTACTTTTCAAAATATACTTATTAAATTACACAGCTTTTTTCGAAATAGATGTAAAATTTTTAACTAATTCAAATAATTATTTATTAGCGATTCTTAATTTTTTCAATTATTAATATAGTAAAATCTTTTAAAATTATAATATACGTAATAATATTTTAAGTGTCAATCAGATTAATCGATAAATTATAGAAAAAAAACATGCCTTTTCTCGTCGTGTTAGTATTACATAAATTTTAACCATATATTTATGTATACGTATTATAATCGTAACAAAAAGGAAAATATTACAAGAAACATATATGTAGGTACGAAGATTGTACTTAATCATTAATAAAATAATAATATCATTTTGAAAATAACTGTTGCAAGACGTTAGTCGACGATATTATTTTATTTTTTGACATGATTTGATATTATATCGTATGTGGCTCCATCTATTTTTATATTCACACAACACATGATTCGACATATTCCTTCCTATTGTATTGTATTCCTATTGTATTAAACATCACCACTATTTAGGTATGTCGTCGCCATCTGGTAGAATATTATTGAACTTTAATTTAATAATGGCAAGGAGGCCTGTCGTGGCGTAGAGCCTCAAGCGTGTGACTGTAAACGCGATAGGTTGAAGGTTCGATTCCCCCTTGAGGAAAGGAATTATTTAATATTTTTATTCTTCGCTCTGGTGTCGAGGCGTTGAGTTCCGTCACTCAGCACTCACTCACGGTCTTCAGAATTTAGCGGAATTTTTGGAGCGGAGTGTTTTAAGACTAGTCTCTCTCTTTCTATCCCGCTATACGCAGGATTTGACATGATAGCTAAAAAAATCTTATAATAAATCTTTCAAATCTTCTGATAACTAAAAATGTAAAAAATAATAAAATAAGATTTATTTATTTTTCTTATTCTGCATAAAAAATATTTATTTTTATTTCCTTTAAGTAAATCAAGTAATTATACTAGCTCGGCTTAGTAATTTGAAAATGAGAAGAAATCAAGAATATATAAAAAAAATATCGTATCCTATCTCGGTCAAATTGCTCTTTTCTTTTTTCTTTTATCCCGATTGTAATTTAATTATAGTTGACAATTTGAAGTGAAGGCAGTAGACAATTACAATGTCTACCTTTATAATACTTCTCATACAGTTTTTTTTTATTTATACATTTTTTATCCAGGGACACAAAGTGTGACCGTAAAATCGAATGGTAGTAGGTTCGATCCCCCACTCGAGAAAATGAAATATTTATTTTATTTCATAATTTCATTTCTTCGCTTTGGTGTCGAAATAAAGCGCTGCGGATATTTTATTTCTTTCTATTCTCTTCTTTCTATCTAGTCTTATATAAAAGACGGAAACATAAACAGAGAAAGAAGAAAGAAAACTGGCAAAAAAACCATCCATCCTCTTTATTTTATGAGATATTTTTTCGAAATAATTAAAAACACATACTAGGACATCATGAAGTGTTAGGAGTTCGTATTACCTCAAACCCTCATGTTGCACACAAATGTATTTCAGTGAGTGTGAGATAGTATTAGCGTACTGCGTTTATTGAAAGCTTTCTTCATTCACCGTTTATTGTGCATCAATTGAACGTGGAAAATTTAATGTTTTATCTCTTTCTTTCTCATTTGGTTGGAGGGGAAAGAATAAGAGATACTAACTAATTTTGTTTTCCTCTACTCACACTACTATTGACCGTCAGCCCCTAAATTTACTCGTTACTTTAGAATGACAATAATTTATAGTAAACTAAAACTAAAGTAACATAAAAAAGGTGACTGTCAAGAAATCTTACATGATCGATAGCTTTCTCCCTCTGGGTACAGTAGCACAGTGTCTACTTGTACCGCAAATGATTTGGGTTCAATCAAATCTAATTAATTATTGACTTTTCTGGCAAAGAGTTATTGTTCCACCATTCAAAAATCCAAACCGAAATATATCTCATTGATCATCAAAACGAGAAGCTAAAACAACTATATATAATAATAAACCACATGATTGATGTATGACGTAATGATTCAACTGAACAGCTTGGTCTTTTTGAATCAACCAATACAAATCTCTCAATAATAATAATAAATAAATAATAAACATCCTTGTCCATCCAAATATATCCTTGAACATGAAATCATACGAAAATAATACTAGGACCGCATAAAAGAGTTGGAGCATTTGTACATAATGACCTAGACAGGGGACAGACAGGTGAGACAAATCGATAAATATCAGGGTCAAAGTTGAAGTTGGCAAATCGATACTACGTGTATCGATCGTTATATCGTTTCGTCGTATGACGTCAGGTCTCTCAACTTATTGATTACTTTATATTTGTGGCGCGTAAAAATATTAGGATGTCATATAGTTTAAGGAGGTCGCTACGTATATATGTATAAAATAAATTATAGCTAGCAAGTAACTATATAAATAATGTATAGAAAAATTGTAGATATTAAGCTGTTTTTTTTTTGTATGCAAATATAAAACGTGTTTTAATAAATATGGCGTTAAAAATATTAATTAAACGTTACAATTGTTCATTATCTTTTGTTAGAGGCAATATTACATATATGGTCTTTGGTTTATGCGATTATAACAAGATTTTAAATAAAAGTCTAGCCGAACTTTAGTATAGTAATACGTTTTTGGAAACTCGAACATTCACACAGACTTTGCAATATTCCGTGAATAATGAATTGAAATTGGTATTGTATATTATAATTATAGTATTTCAGTAGCCTTACACTCTGTTATTCCTAGAGAGGATATGAAATTTACAATCTGATATATAGGTTGGATTTATTCGCTAGAGCGATATAGATATTATAAATAAAATCAGCGATGTGTGACCACACCATCAGCCGGCTTTTATGATAAGCCACAATCTTATCTGTACACTGTAAAAAAATGTTATTTTCAACTTGTGTCAAGAATTTGCTCATATCTTGTTAAACTTATAGTTTTTTTGTCAAAACTCTTCTTAAAATGTTATTAATTCTGTCTATAGTCCTCCTTCACAAATAGCAGAAGTGCTGGCTGTTTCTACACTGCAGTACCGTAAAACAGTATTATTTAATATTTTATAAGGAGTTATCATTTTCAAATTACAAATACACACAAGAAATTGTGACTGATCGCTCGCTGACTATATTTGGAAAATATGTAAGAAAATTTTTCAGCATTTAACAATAGAAACTTTTTCAGCATTTAACAATAGAAATAGAAAAATAGAAACGTATTAACCGACCTAAATGCTATTTTACCTTTTGTATTTTGGTAAGCATTTAATATTCTTTGTTTTATTTCAATCGATTCGTGAACAAAAAAAATATGAATTTAAAATACTTTGTTAAACAACATTGCTATACAAAAAAAATTCTAATGTGTTTAAGTTTTAAAATTGCTACGATCAAGAAGAACTAATCTATCTCGATGAAGCCGTAATATAAAAAAGATTCGAAACATCGCTATTGAAACTACTGAAAAAGGACTAGAAATCCACACAGCTCAGCTCACAGAGAGCTCAGCGTTACTATGGACATTTTCTAGCGAAAACTCAACAATATATTTGGCATACATTATCGAAAAACAAGGATTTACTCCGACATTTAAAGTTTTTTTTTTTACTTGCACACTACACAGTAGAAGAATAATATAGCATACTTATTAAAATATCTCGTCTGGTGAATACAAAATTAGAAATATATTCAAGTCTAAGCAGTGGAATACGTGTGTGCGATACAGAATAGTTAACTGAAATAAACAAGGTATTATACTTATATTATTATCACATATATTTGAATTATTATTAATTTTATTGGCTTTCTTTATTGTATAGATACAAGGATAGATCCATATTTGGATCATTGCAACTTCTAGAAGATAAACAGCTCAAGTTTTTACAAATTTACTTCATGAGCAACACAGAAGAACAACAAGATCTAGACGTCAAGAGATTCTTGATAATGAAAAGAGTAATTCTTCAATTACATAATTATGAATTAGTTCAAGACTACTTTGGAGCCCATACTAAATTAAGTTTTGGATAGAGTGACTATTGGCTAAGCGACTAAGTGGGGGCCTAGAATACATGAATTCATATTTAACGCTCCAAAAATAGATTAAATTGCAATCCTGGTTGTTGAGGAAAACTTGGAAGCAAACCATATTGGGCTCACACGCCGCAACTTAACGCAATTTTTTGCAATATCCGCTGATGATTTGGCAAGAAAAACGTGGATATTGTTGCAAAATGAAAATGAAAAATCCATTGAATGGTAAGTATGCATAGTATAGTTTTCATTTCAATGTGACTAAAATAACTAGTGCTTGCTGTGTTTGGATTTGGATTCTAAAATAATAAAAGTAATTTCAGTCCTAACCAAGTCAAGAAGTCGTAAGAATTAACTAATAGTTTAGATTCTGGTTGTTTGTAGAAAGTTGTAAAAAGGACTGGTGACTAATTTAAATCATTAATATTTTAATAGGTGTAATCCCTTATAATATGCAAAAAAATGATGTAAGGCAATTTACAAAATAATAAAAGTAATGTTTTATTTTCAGAAAAGGGAAGAACCCTTACAATAATGTATTTGTTGCGATTTCGTCGATTACTTCAACAATATAGCGATGATATATACGTCAAAATCAAAACACAGCTCTTAACATTCATTCAGTTGAACCAAGCCGAACTGTACTCGGAGGAGTATATATCCATTTTTGGGATGCAATGAGCATCGAAAAAAAATTTAAGCAAATATTAGTCCATCAACTATTCTGCCGGAGATATACTTGAGGATACGCAAGATGCATTGACATTTGTTTGTTATTACGGTCGGTCAGATCTCTTCATTTAAAAGAAATGAATCCTGACATGTTATCCAAAATAAATTGTCTGAACAATTGCTGTTTTGAATTTTTAAGAATTATAGAAAGCGTTTGATGATAAGTAAGCTGCTGAATAATGTGATTTACGCGACGATATTGAAAGAAAAATTAAAAAGTGATGAAATTCAATTCTTATTTCAAAGAAGATTTGAGTTTTGCCGTTAGCCGTTTACGTTTGAATGACTTCTTTGCCGACTCAACAGTGGAGCTGCATCGCGTCGCACCTGCGCGATGCATCCCCACTAGGCGAACATAATTATCGAAGATAAAGTATGCATCTCTGCACTATTAACTTGAAAACACATAATTCGATTAAAACGGGTTTAATAAAAAAAATATTATTACAAACCGTAGTAAAAGGAAATTCTTTAATTATGTTTATTTATTTTACGAGTATACGCTTAACACAAAATGGAACTAACTGATTTCTTCAACACTTTCAACATATTATTTAGTGAAAAATGCTTTTGCTCGTGATGTGTCTAGGGTGAGAATCGATCACTAATAACCCAACTATTTTAGAGATAGTGTTAAGAAGTTTAATTTGCAACGCATGAATATTATTGAAACCATTAAAAGATATATTTCCAATAAGATATTGCCATCACAAGGTTGTCCGAACCACCTTTTTATTATTACTGTTTACTGTGGTTAGTTATAGTAAGAAGAAAAAGCATCTTTATACTTTTTCTTCTGTCAGACTGCGACTGCAACAGTCATCATTGAACCTTCCGGGTTGTCCCTACATATTTTTGCCCTTATAAAAAAACCAATCTTTACATTATAGGTTTCTATTCTCATAAATTTTTATATTATATTAATATTATATTTGGTACGGGTCGACACATGGGTCGTCCATACAAAAACTACTCTGGATTAATATGATATTAAATTGTAATGATGTGTCCATTGTATAATTTATAGTTAACGTGCATTGTTTATTATGCAAGTTAACTACATAGTATATATACTATTATGTGTAATTTAAAGTATGTTGCCGTACATAATTTTATTTATTTTATTGCATCATACCCAAGGTACATAATGCGAAGCGAGCTCTGTTTTATTTTTGATCTGCTGGACAATGCTCTGCAAATATGAAGAAGTTTAACGGCTCTGTTATAACAACTTTAAAAAAGGGAAGTACGCTCGGAATGCTATCGTAATCTAATGAACTGAAAATAGATGTCATTTGTTTGCCGTCATCACGGGAAGGCAGAAGGAGCTTAGTGTTAAGACCCTCCACTCCCCATATTCGCTGAACTCTGGAGGCATTGCGCTTTGAGTGGTGGAACTCCACGCCGCCCCTTTCTTTCACACCAGAGCGTAACTAAAAAAAATAAAATAATGTGTTTTTTTTACGTTACGTAAACGCCGGACTAGGATCACATAAATCAAAAAACGTTCAGCTACGTCATAACCTAGACACATTAATTTAACAAAATATGCTGCACTATTTCCATGAAGCGAATGACTCCCGTAACATACATATATAATACATTCGGACAAACGAGATAGCCTATAGAGATATACTAGAAATATCTCTCGCAGACTACAATTGTAAATTGGTTTCGTCCCGCTTTATTACAGTATCTAGACGACGACAGGTAGATTTTTCAGCGTCTACGTGCACGCTACCGCCGTATAGCCTTCCTGCTCTAGCCTAGACCTATATTGTGATATATTGTATAAGTTATATAGTTTGTAGTCGTCGAATATTTTCATCTCATTCTGTCTTTCAGAGGAATACGTAGAAGCGATGCAATTGTATGCGGAGAGCATAAACAGAGAGGTATTGTAATTTAAATGAATGCACGCGACCTGTATGCACTTTGACAATCTATAACGTAGGTGCTTATTAATAAAGGCTGTGGATGACTCAATAACAACAGTCAAGGCTTAAAATAGTTTTATGTTTTTCTTTTTTATATTAAATCTACTTAATTAAATAAGTATTAATGAGCAGTCAAAGCTTGCCACAATTTGAGTATTAGGAATTTGTCGTACATATGGGAAATGTCAAAGAATGTCATAAAATTCAATGTTACAATAATATTTTTTTGCTTTTTTTTACTCTATAACACATGTGCAGAAAATACTGATAATATCCCTAATATGATACTGATGAATCTTTATCCAAATTATTGAATCATTTAGGCTGTTTATGCTCGAGTGAACTATTTTTATTATCTAAATTAGTATATTAAAAAAAATCATGATAAGTGCAATATATAAAAGTTGTCGCCATCTTGCAAACTAATACACTACAATAATTATGTAGGCTACTATCCTATTATTCTAATCCTACTAATATAATAAATGTCCTTCTCATTTGTCAAGCTACTAGGAACAATGTTAAATTAAGTACATTTTAATAATAATTTTTTTTTAACTCCTTTTCATCTTTTCAGTAATGTGAAGAAAATCTGTATTTGCTATTATCATTTTCGTAGGCGCTTATAATCTATTAGAGTTTAGGCATGTCCGACAGGAGGTTGAAACCATATTAACCTGACAATGGTGAACGTCATTTCATATAATATTATTGCCAAGAAAATATATAATAATTGACTTTTGGAACTCTTGGGCTATTAAAAATATCAAGATATGTATTGAATATGTAAATGCAGTATGCATATGATATTTAATCAACGCTTCACACATAAATGCTGCAATTTTGCTTTAAGCAGTGATATCCTATTCGCTCTTTTTGCATTTTTATAGATATTGAGCAGCATAATCTATTGTTTTCGTCTTTATTTGACCACATCCGAAAAATAAGAATATTTTCAAATATGTACTAGAACTATTATACTTTCGTTATTCTTTCTTTTTATTTTTATAATTCTTGTAATTATCCCACAGACAATCAATCACACGCTTCATTTCTAGACGTTCACATATTTTAACCAAAACAATACAGCTGTTATATATAAGCTTAGCTTAACTTTTATGTTTTGTGGTACTAAGTAAGATTATATTCAGCACTATTAAAATGTATCAGGACATAAAAATGTAAATTTATAATAATCATATCGTCCCAAAAAATGTTCATATTACTAATACTGGAAGCATACGTTGAAAATACTGGAAGGGGTGTGAGGGATGCGCAATACGAATGCACTTTCACTTTCAATATGCGCATTGTTGAATATACCTTTCTCATTTGTCCGAGTTCTACCTGGTGAGGTGAAGAATCTAGGGTAGGGTGTGGAGGCTTGATTGGAAACATAAAGTAACCTGTAACTATTTTATGTTCTCTTAGTAAGCTCAATGCAAAAATATATGCAGTTTGCAATATAATATAAGTACAGACACAACACAGCCGTGTTTCTCGAATATGTTTTCGAATTAAAAAATTATAGATTGCCGAAACGCATGCAGTTATATTTCATCTCATCTAATTCTAAAAAAATTAGAAAAAAAATAGTTTTATAATCAATATTTCTCGATGCTTCAATCTAAGTAAGATCATGCAGATTTTCAGAAGGAGAGCCTTCCTCCTAACAGTGTTCATGTGTCATTCACGCCCTGTATTTCGTGTTTTGTGTGATATTAAATTCACAATTTTTGTAAAGAAATTCAATGTGTCTTCACTCTGTATATTGCACATATATTATGCAAACTAAAGCCTAAATTTTAAAGTATAATTATATTGTATTTTTATTATCCAAGTCTTATAGAGATTTGCATTATTACAAATTTTTTTTGGGGCCGTCCAGGCGCATAGGCATAAGGGCGTGACTGTAAACGCGACGGTTGTGGGATCGATTCCCACTCGGAGGAATGAAATATTTAATATTTTCATTTCTTGTCTTTGTTGATGAGGTAAAACTTATATATACTAACTAATATATAGTTAGCTATTTACTAATTAAGCTATAAGTGGCTGTTGGATATACTAGTATCTACAATTTACATGAGTATAATTAT